>CM052892.1:77623287-77652739 GCA_028534135.1 Potos flavus | reverse complement strand
GGGATGAGGGACAGAGTGTGGTGAGGGGATGAGGGAGAGAGTGTGGTGAGGGGGATGAGGGAGAGAGTGTGAAGGGTTGAGGGAGAGAGTGTGGTAAAGGGTTGAGGGAGAGAGTGTGGTGAGGGGATGAGGGACAGAGTGTGGTGAGGGGATGAGGGAGAGAGTGTGGTGAGGGGGATGAGGGAGAGAGTGTGAAGGGTTGAGGGAGAGAGTGTGGTAAAGGGTTGAGGGAGAGAGTATAGTGAGGGGATGAGGGAAAGAGTGTGGTGAGGGCCTGAGGGAGTGAGAGGGTGTTAAGGGAAGGTCCAAACAGAGTATATGGATTGACTGGATAGAGTATTTTAAAAGCAGTTCAGAGCAGGAAGTAGAGCAGGATTTGCTTTCATCCCTGATGAAGTCGGTCTAAAGAGGATAAGGAGCCCAAGCACAGTTCACTTCATTACCCGTCCTGACTGCACACTTACCTCCCACTTCTGCCATCTTTGCAGAATTGTTGCCACATTCCCAGCCTGGCATTCTTCCTTTTCGGGCATTTTTTCTTTGGGGATTATTCATATTGACAGTTTATTTCTGGACTTTTGTCTACACTGGTAGTGCTTTTCTCCAGGCCAAAATATAACTTTATTCTATAAATACTTATTATTAAAGGAAACAACCTTAATGTTATAAACATTATTATTCTTGTTAATTAAATTAAAATAAATAACATAATGGTGATAATCAATTAATCCAACTTTGATAGTTAACTAATATCAAGGTAAAAGGCAAATCAGCAGACATCAGTGTGATTCACCAAGTTCGTTCATCACGTTACACGTGAAAATCAGGACCTCTACAAGCGGCATGGTTCCCAGTAGGGCCATCGTCCCACAAATCTTTCTCACCAGGACGTGACACTCTCGTGTAAGTAGGAAGGATCTGCGGTACTGCCGTGTGGAATCCCCAGGAACAGTGAGGTTTTAGCCGGACCCTAAGAGCTTTCGTTCTCAGGCAGAACTGAGTCCTCGCCCTGAACACACTCCCAAGCAGGTGGGAGAACTGAAAGCAGGTCACAGGTACACTGTGGACAGCGTTGAGCTCAGGAGTCTGGCTGGACCAGATGACCATTAATATTTTAACCTTATGGTATTTATTTTTGCTCCTGTATCAGCACTGCACTGAGATGTGCTGCATTTTTAAGTAAAATCATTGATTTTTATATAGAATTTTAGGCACAGAGAGATTCCCTCCACAAATAAAATCCTTTCAGGCGTGAATTTAAATCTTGGCTCTGTCACTTACTCAATGTAGCAAATTACTTAACCTCCTTCAAAACCCACGTTGTTGTTAAAGACTTAAAAAAACAATGAGTGTAAAGTGCTTAGAACACACCAAATAAAACAATGCTTTCTATTTTCACTATTTTGGTTAAGGAAAATTACATTTTTAAAAAACATTACCTAGTATAAATAAAGTGTTGGGGTTTTTTTTCTTTGAAGAAGAAAAACCAGAGTGGTTACTTAGTGAGCTGTGGAAACCCATCTGCTTAGTAAATATGATGAGTTTTCTGGCTTAAGTCTCTCAAAAATACTCTCACAAATAAAGGGTCACTGAAACTATTTATCTAAGATATTTCAAATTTTTTTCAGTGGTTTCTACCATTTGACTCCAAAACTTTGATAGGATTCTGAAAAATATTTATCCTCTAGAATTATGAAATACTATTCTTTACATGTTTAAATATGCTACAAGACAATACATCTACTTCCTAGAGTTTATTTACCTGTTCGACCAAGCCCTGCATGACAATGGACTGCTACTTTTCCTTCTTGTAAGGCAAATGTCATCACCTTCACCATATCTAAGATGGTGGTGAGCGATGCTACGCCATAATCCTTCCATCCAAAATTGTAGAAGTAAACTGGACAATGAAAAAAAGGAAACAGGAAAAAACAATTGACATACAGGAAAAGTACTTGCATAGCCATCTGAAGAAAGTGAGTGAATTCATGAAAAGTGTAAAGCTGTAAGGCACACGGATTGAACTGGATGCAGTGGCCTAAAAAAATAGGCTTTTTATATTTCCAGTAAGTTCATTGTTAACATTTCTTACAAAGCACACTCTATATTACTTAAGATATTTCCTGCTAAAACTCAGTCAGAAAGAACTAAGGTGAAATAGGATTGCAGATTAATAAAGTCCACGACCTTGGCCCAAGTTACTCAGCTACAGAGGGAAAGCACGGCATCTTAAGCATGGAAATGTGTCTAAAGGACTGATAAATGGCACAAGGTGGGTACACACAGATTTCCCACCCAGTGGAGACAAACAGAGCTAACTAATGTGTGTTAGCTCACTAACACACACTTCTTAAAAACAAGTCCCAAAAGTGGCCAGGGTTGGTCCTTTCCAGCCTGGTCCTGAATGGCATGCGTTCGGTGGACTCCATTCCTAGGCTCCCAAGACTGGGGCTTCTGGGCCTGTCACATGACGAATGCCTGTGTCCTACCCAGAGGCAGAGCCAGGCAGCAGTAAAAGCACGAGTGAGTCCTGTGTTCCAACCCTGCTGCCATGTGTATGCTGTGTGACCCGGCTGAGCGGGAACTCACTAAGCCTGCAAGGCCCGTGTGAGGCAGAAACCGGAACTATGGGGGGCGGGGTGGGGGGCAGAGCAACAAAGCTAGTGTCCTGCTATGGTAACTAATGCGGGCATTGTTTCTACAGGGCTCCTCCCAAGAACCCTCTCCCAGGACAAAAGAAATCCTGTACTTTCAGCAGCACCACCCGAGAAGAACGGTGGCATTATCTAGAATCAGTCAGCACATCTTCCCTGTAGGGAACCCGCCCCCTAACCCAGAAAGCGGTCATTCTATCACCCTGAGCAGACAAAAGTCTGGGTGCCCCTCTTGGTACCTCATGGAGGGGAGGCAGAAGGACTTACTGCCAGCCTCCATGAAAGCTTCAGGAAGGTATGTGAAGCCGCTTTCTTGTTCCAGAGGGTTCCCACAGCTGGCATGCTCACCGGGGCGCTGCAGGTTGATGACTGTTTTTATGCCATGACTTACAAGAGAAAAGAAAAAAGTTATCATATTGAGAGCGAGTGTTTAAAAAAATCAAGCATTTTTGGCATTAATAAACACTATTAACCACTCTCAAAACCTCAATTTCCTAATTGAAATAAGCTCTCCACTGCCTATTGTTTGACTATTTGAAGTCAAAAGCAGTGGACGAGAAACCGCGAACTGGCTTAGCAAGTGTGTCAACTACATGGCATTTACCTCTGGAACTGCTCGATGAGGCGGTACTTCTCCAGGAGCTCCGTGGACGGCCGAGCCATGGCCAGGATGTTCTCAGTGACCCTAGGAGGGGGGAGGGCTGGTGAGATGCACAAAACTTGGAACGTTCCAGCTCTAAGAACTAAGAGAACGAGATATCAAGTCCCTACTTTTTCTATGATTTTAACAATTCTAGAACAATTTTCTTATACAGATTCTGGCTTCAATTTTGCATCATGATGAGGGCTCTAAGAACCCCTGAATCCCTGGAAAAAAATTCCAGGATGTAAAGTATTTGTGGACTCTGGCAGTGTGATTTCAAGGACTCTCATGAGATTCTAGTGGGCGTGGTGGAGGAACCTCGTCGGGCAGCAAAGGTAATTCTGCCCCTCAGTTACCTATTATGTTAAGTAGGGGTAACGCCTGCCTCACAGGGTTGGCACGAGAATTCAACACAATGTGGGTGTAAGTCTTAAGCACAAATCCTGGCATGTGGTTATGAATAAATGCTGAGTTATTCTAATTCAGCAAAACATATGGGCTTTGGAGTCAGTTGGGCCCGGTTTCAAATGCTGGCTTTTCTGCTTCTAGCTGGATAGATTACTTAGTCTCTCTGGACCTCAATTCCTTCATCAATAGAATGACATTAACCACGCCTACTTTTCGGGAGCTTTATGAAGATGACATAATAATTTGACAGTGTCTAGCACAGTGCCTGGCCTGAGCACAATTGGAGAGGGGCCCCCCAACAGACAACTGCCCCTCCTCAGGGGTCTGGTGAAAGACACAACAGGCAGTCTATCAGGAGCTATGGGTCACATTAGCCTGACAAGTAACAGAGACATTGGGTGAGCAGAGCACAATCTGAAAGACACTGTGCCTCCCCGCTGGGGCAAGCCCTGAAATTTGAGGGACTCCCCCCCCCCAGATTCAGTAGTACTTAGTATAAGATGAGGAGAGAAGTAGTATGAAACCATAACAGGTGAAAAAAACTCAAGATGTTTGGCCAACAATAAACCAAAAATATTATGATCTCAAGCTATATTATTGGAAATTTACGGTCCGACCACACCTCAGGCCTAGTGCTTGCTTTCGCACTACATTCTTTAGACTAGAATATGATCTGTGGGGAATGGCAGTGACGACAGACCCCAACTCTAACACCACACACATGGCAGCAAGTATGAAAAAGCCCAGGCTGCAAGTTAGGTAAGCTGGCCGATAAAAGTCTAGTTTGGAAATGGATTCTTGCTACAGGAAATGATTCACCACTAGAGTTCTTTAAACTGTGAATTCCTCAGTGAGTTTCAAACGTGACTTGGCAGGGCACCTGGGTGGCTCAGTTGGTTAAGCGTCTGGCTTTGGCTCAGGTCATGATCTCAGGGTCCTGGGATCAAGGCCCACATTGAGCCCCACATCGGGCTCCTTGCTCAGCAGGGAGTCTGCTTCTCCTTCTCTCTCTGCTCCCACCCCATGTCCCCCACTGCTCGTGCTCTCTCTCTCTCTCTCTCTAATAAATAAATAAATAATCTTTAAAAAACAAACAAAACAAAGGTGATTTGGCTTGATTATCAGAATTCATCAGAGATATCACTACATCGAAAGAGGTCTACTTGACAGTTCACTGTTAGTAACAAGCAGCAGCAGGATTCATCGCGGAATGAGTCACATCTGCATACCATCGACCATGCACGCACCTGACAGTCTGCTGAGCCAACAATGCGCACCGCTCTCTACTGAGCTACACGGGCGGTATATTTGCGGGGAAGTGTGCCCTTTCATACAGAAGACGGGAACAAGAAAAATGAGGCTGACGTGTACCTGTGTGAAACTGACAAACCATGGATGTACCTCCTGCCTTCTCAAATTTATAGCTGAACACATTATTTCTGGCAACTTCTGATATTTAAGAGCTATCTCGTTACCATTTCTTTAAGGTACTTTACATCATTTCACTTAATTAAAAAACCCCCGTAGGTTGGTTTTGTTATTTCCATTTTACAGATGAGGTTCTCTGCGTGAGTGCGCCAAGATCACAAAGCTCATTGAGCCACAAGGCTGAGCCGGAGGGTGGGGGGGATCCTGTGACTTCACCCCCCGCCACGCTCCCTCCTCCACGGCCACTGTCTGCTGCAGACTCACTTACCACGATGAGTAGACCCCCTTAATGGCTTGCTCCTGCTCACTCCAGCGGGCTGGGTTTTCATACTTGCACGCTTTGCCACCACACGCCATGGAGCAGGCCATGTGTCCAGGAATCACGTGCCGTAAACGCTCTCCGACTTTTGTATACTTTGGTGTTGGACGTCCTGAATTTCCTAGAACAAACAAGGAAGGGAGGGTTCAAAATTCCACTCTCCAAATGGAATAGTAACACGAGAAACAGCTTCCGTGTTCTCTCAGGACTGTAGAT
This sequence comes from Potos flavus, assembly GCA_028534135.1. NCBI lineage: Eukaryota > Metazoa > Chordata > Mammalia > Carnivora > Procyonidae > Potos > Potos flavus. The sequence continues at coordinate 77,647,071 of CM052892.1, read as the reverse complement.
GACGAGCCGGTGCTACATTCCCTTCATTTTGTCAGAAATAAAACTATTTCCTTTTCATCTGAGTGCATGATCTCTTAATATAGAAAAGGCTTTCACACACAATAATTTCCACACATCATATCGGTAACGAAGAGAAAGAAACTATAAAAGCAGATCTTTTACAAGGCAATGAATTTTTTCAAAAATTACACAAAAATGCAAAGGTACAAAACATTCCATCAGTTTATCTCCTATTACATGTCCACTGAAGCTCCTAGTATAACGGACAGTAAAAAGTACAATGTAGAATTAACTGTCAACAGCCTGAATTTAAACTCAAAGCTGTGGCAATCTTTAAGGAGGAAAAGAGCTTTACTTTTTCTCTGGAGGCAAGTTGGGTTTCTCTCGGCACAGCTGACGGAGGCCACTGCCACCATCACCTGGAGAGAGGACGAGGACAGCGTCTGGGCGGCCGAGCTGCGCCGGCCCTGCTGCAGGATGGGGTCCGAGGATGAGTGCCGGCGGCCCTGGAAGAAGGCGCTGAGGAAGGGCAGGGCCGAGCACCGCCGGGGCAGGTCCTGCATGGCTGGGCTCCCAGCGGGAGAGAGCTGCGGCGGAGGGGATGGCAGCACCAGCCTGCTCCACGGGGAAGTTACGCTGAGCCGCCAGCATCACTCTGCGAGATCTGACAGCCACCCAGGATAGGCTGACTTGTTTCCATAGTGACGAACAAAGAAACTACTGATTCCCACTCAGGGCTGTACAGGCGAAATCCCACATGAATGGACTGCATTTTGGACAGATTGTTCAAAGACAGGCAAGAACATGTATTTTAAATAGATTATACTAAATTACAACTACTCTATTTTGTTTCTTATACACAGCTGAAAGATCTGCCAGCTCAAAGAATTACATCTAACACATTGTAATGAATTTAGAAAAATGTGTTTATGACACAGACACTGCCTTTTAGACACATGTTGACAGGTTTAAATTCTGTTATTCCTTTCATATCTATTCTCTGAACAGTCCAAAAAAAACTTTTCTTTCTACTCCTCCCTGGAACAGGGTGGACAGGAAGTTAACTGTAACGAAGCAGAATGTGTAGCATACCTCGTACCATCATTAAAACACCACGCGGTTCTTCGAAACCAGAAAGTCCCCTATGATCTTCCCGATGGAATTATTCTAAAAAAAATACTTGGACAGAACATATAAAGACGTCTGTAGGGCTGATCGAATCAGAAGACACAGACTTCCATGCTTTTACTTTCAGGAAGTGAAAACACAGATTCCGGCCATGCCTTTATCAGGTAGTTAAGTGGCCATGCCTCTCACTCAAAGATGCAATTCTGAGCCTTTTGTCACCGACTGTGGGGGAAACGAAGCTTCAGGAATGTCTTAGTGGAGGCATGTGGAAAAAATGCACTAAGTATCACATTCTTCTCGGAAGCTGGATGAGGAGGTGGCTGCAACTTGAGGATAAAGGACACAAAGAACACAGAAAATCTAACACTGATGTCCGCCTCCTCCCTCGTGAATGTCAGGCTTGCCCCACCCCGTCTCTGTGCCTCCGTGTCTCTCTTGGTCTCTCCAAATGGTGTTTCAGCCACGTGCAGACAGCAACAACCTCCTGCCACAGATACGGCTCTTTTTTGTCTGTTAGGTTTTATTTGAATCATCAGTAATGCTGTTAAGTACTTGCCTTTTAAAATGCAACCCCAACTCCCCAACTGAACAGACTCTGTCAGATAAGACAGAGACAGAGAAGCTCATTTGGTGCCCAAATTCCTGAGTGCTGTGCCATGTCCTTGTTCACAGACAGTGATGGGAAATAATTTTTTTAATGTAACCGATCCAAGCAAAGCTTCCACAGAGCTTTACGGGAAAGAGAGGAGTAGAAGATGTCGCACCAAGGGCAACAGAAGCTGGAGGCCGACGGCCACGAATACTCAAACTCAGGGGTCCGCATCTGCTACATGGGGCAGGGGTTCCGAGCACGTCTCTGCGCAGGGGCCTGACGGGCTGGGAGCCAGGGACCAGGGGCCTGCTGGGTCAGCGACGGTGCGAATGGCTTTAATTGAGGTGCGAGACGGTACAGGAGCGGACAGATGGCAGCCAGGGCGCTAGTGAGCTGGCTGAGGCTGGCTCATGCAGCCTGTGGAGAAACCCAGCAGGCGAGCTCCACTGGAGCTGAGAAGCACGTGAGGCGGCGGCCGGAAAGTCTCCACCAGTGAGCGGGAGACGCCTCACGTCTGCAGCTCTGAGGATGCCCACGGCCCAGGGCCCAAGCAGCATTGCTCTCAATGGCTCCAAGAATGAAAATGAATTTGATGACGGTCGGCCTTGTCAGGATGATGCTGAGGAAGGGCTGGCTGTGCGTCATCTCAAGAACAACTTCTGCTGTAAAATCTTAAGCACTGGGCTGACCTCCCATACACCTGTAACCACTGTGTGGACTCCGTCACTGGACGTGCAGGGACTCCGAGGGCAGGTCTTCAGGGAAGTAGCGCCGAAGGCAGACAGGAGTCTGAAAGGCAGTTGCGCCCTCCCTCAAGTGCTCACCCTTGACTCCCGAGGGTGCGGGGGGCACACCTGCTGCTCAAGAGGAGCTCTGTGCACCTGTGGGTGTGGGCACGACAGGCGGGATGGACGCTTCCTTCCCCTAGACATGGCAGGACTGTCACCCACTGTCTTAGGCTCCAGACTACTCACTGGCAAAATGCCCAAATTGTGGCCAAATCCATCTTGCAAGCCAGTTTTTATTTATGCCGAGTGGCTTTCCAGTAGGGAAGCGTGCCTTCAGTCCCGCCCCTAGGACTGCACTGGCCACTCTTCCTGCCTCTGTCTGCAGACACGCGGACTTTGTGCAGACACACGCTCCTGCTTTTCTAGGCAGACGGCCACACCTTCCCATTTGCTCCGTGTCTCATGATTCTCCTTTAATGGAAGCACGAGGGTCCTCACGCATAAGCAGGTGCACCATAACCCATGTCCTCATTCCCTCGATGTTGGACATTTAGGCCATAATCCATGATCTTATTTAAAAATAAGACATTAAACATCTCAGGACCCAAACCTTTTTATATCTGCATTTCTCCTTCAGCAAACTCCTAGGGATGAGGTGGCTGTGAGCAGAATTTTCAAAGCTCATATTTTCATATAGGTGAGTCTTTACAGGTTTCAAAAACTATGTACAGGGGTGCCTGGGTGGCTCAGTGGGTAAAACCTCTGCCTTCAGCTCAGGTCATGATCTCAGGGTCCTGGGATCGAGCCCCGCATCGGGCTCTCTGCTCAGCAGGGAGCCTGCTTCCCCCTCTCTCTCTGCCTGCCTCTCTGCCTACTTGTGATCTCTCTCTCTGTCAAATAAATAAATAAAATCTTAAAAAAAAAAAAAAACTACATACAAAGACACTGAAAGAGGTAACTTTTTAAAAAACTCAACACAGGTTTTTTTCTGAGGTGAGAGGGAAATACAGCATTAAAATAAAGATTGAGAAAAGCTATCTCCAAGAAGCTTTGTTTCAACCTCCCTGACCTCAGAAATCTCGCATCTCCTTAGTTTGTGGCCTTCGAAAACCATGTTTTTGTTCACAGAATGTTGCTGGAAAACAATCATGAAACAACTTTAAAGAGATTATTTTCAAATTCTTGGAATAGAAGATATTATACTTGTACCAAACTGGTCTTTCTGTATTCATTAAGAAAGCATGTTTGTGGAACAACCTAAAAATCCATTAAAAAATTTAAGTGGGGATGAGTTACAGATTGCTAATAATGAGTTGTTCACTTTTTTTTTTTTAAGGACTTTATTTATTTATTTGACAGAGAGCGAGAGATCGCAAGTAGGCAGAGAGGCAGTAGAGAGAGAGGGGGAAGCAGGCTCCCCGCTGAGCAGAGAGCCCGATGCGGGGCTCGATCCCAGGACCCTGAGATCATGACCTGAGCCGAAGGCAGAGGCTCTAACCCACTGAGCCACCCAGGCGCCCCGAGTTGTTCAGACTCTTTTAAGTAATATTTTAATACATAAATTACCAGCAGAAAAAAAAAATAGAGGCCTTCTCTTTAGATAAACAGAAGCCACAATACTATTTTAATTCCTATTTCCTATGATATTATGATATATAAAATGGAGTGTTTCAGAGTCAGAGTAATTTTGTTAAGAGTCATGCTTTTGCAGACACTTCAAAGGTAAAGAGTGTTTTTTCTGGCGGCCACAGAAAGAACGTCAGTATCCTAAGCTCGTTGTCTCCCCACAGTTGTAATTTATTTGCGGGCCACATGAATCTACACTACTGCTGTTTTCCCACTTACCTGCTAATAACTCCTCTGTCTTTCACTCACCTGACAACATATTCTTGTAAATACATAAGAAGACAAATGTCAGTTTTCTCCATCCCATGAACGTAAACTCATGGGTGCACTACCTCGCTACTGTTCTTACCCTTCTCACTTCCAAATAGACTGTCTCTAAAAAGAAACCAGGCTCCAAGAAAGAGCAGGAAAATAATACAAAGGATAATCCTTGAGACCAATCCTATATGCCCAAGCTGCTGTCACCACCAACACACAAAGGGCGCCTGGAAGCACAAAGAACGAGGTGCTGTGCCCTCCTCTCCATGCCCTAACACCTTCATGGCCACTGGCCTGATTGCAGGTGAGCAATCGGACCTTCCCCAATTCAAAATAATGGTTAAGGAACCAAGGGATTCCCTGGTCACTGCAAGTGTGAAACGGTCACCCCTGTGGTAAGCCCAGCAAGCAACAAAGAAACCCACTGGGACGCCCCCGACAGCTCAGTCTTTTCCTCTCTAATCCCCACACGCAGCGGTTAGAGCAGACGTGGAACCCCAAGCTCCGGTCATTTCCACTTAGACTCAAGATTTCGGAAAGGGCTGAGAACTTCCTATCTGAACAAGCTCACGTGACAAGGGGCCCGAGCGTGCAGTGGGAGCTGGCAATCCACCTGGCCTCAGCCCTAAATCACCAGAGGAGTCACTTCGAGGAGCAGCTTCTGCTTGCCGCTGTTTGTGACAGGAGTTCACTTCACGCAAGGCCACCAATCACTCGGCTGCTGGATGGTGCAACGCGTTAGAGCGCCCTGCTCCATAAACACTGGCTCTACTTCTTTCCTCTGAAAATTAAAATGAAGCATCTCTTCGACTTTGTAAGATCTTAAAATATCTGAAGACAGAACTTCTCCACAACTCGCCCTCCCTGGGCTTTAGCTTCTTAACTGCCCACGCATTCCTGCATACATCATTGTCTCCACACCCCTCACCACCGCCCCTGCTTCGGACGGCCCTTGGTCCCCCTTCCCAGCAACACTCTGAACGGCTGACGGCAGTGGCCATGAGCACGTCACCCATCTCGGCCCCAACCCGTGTCTCTGCCTCCATCACCCACTGGCAACGGCTCCAGGGTCTCCGCCGGCCGCCGGGGAGAGGAGGTGTCCTGGTGGACGGCTTAGCAGCAGGCAACATGGTTGAACAATTTGATTTAATTTTAAAAATTTTTTGGAAAAGACTTTATCTTTTATTTTGAAGCAATCTCAAACTTAGAGAAAAAGATAATTTTTTTCTTGAACTATCTGAGAATAAGCTGCAGACACATTGCCCTGTTACTTCAAATAATTTAGCGTTTCCTTCCCATAAAGACATCCTCTAGATTCCCCCAAATCAGAAGATGACGGCTGATACATGACTAGTGGCTTCTGTCCCTCAGGCCTCACTCGAGCTTCCCTGATGGTCCGGGGCTCCTCATGGCGAATCACGCCGCACCACGTCAGAGCCACACGTTGGATCGTCTGCCCTGTGTCTCGCTCTTTCACTCCAGAGCAAGCTCCTCAGTCTTCCCTGACTCCTGAAGGGTGCAGGCCCGTTCCTTTGCAGAATGTATCTGTTTCCCCGCGATGAGACCCAAGAAGCGCAGGTGTTCGTGGTCGGAGAATGGCACTTAGGAAGGAAGTCTGGGAGCCGGGTGTGCTCGTGGCTACGAGCATGGCGCCGCCAGCAGCCCCTCTCGGTAGACACAGCTAAAGAACATGTGCGCCACAGACACGCACACGCACATTCCACACGTTCACGTCCACGTTTATTTCTACATGCATGCACATATATACAAACGGAAAACCAAGAGTTCACCCTACACTACCAATTCCAGCCCAACACACACGGTCCCCCCACCTCTTTGTAACGGTGAGAACCCTGCTATTGTCATCTCTAACCGGGCCCTCGTATGTGACCGATCTCCCCTCACTGCTGTTGCCCCCTCCTAGATATGGATTCCCCCCCAATGTGGGCTCTAACACCCCAGCCAGGCTGCTGTTGCCACGACCCATGTAGACGCCCTGCCTGTGTTCGGGTACTCCACTTGGGGCCACCGGCCATGCAGGAACCCCCCTGACCTCACCCGAGGCTCTGGCCCCGAGGGCTCTAACACCTGAGTGGGGCCAGCCTTGCACACCCGCCATCCCGCGCAGGCCTCGTGACGGCTGCTCCCGTCACCCTGCCTGGCCTCCAGCACTGCGGCCTCGTTCACCCTCTGGCGTGTGTGCCTACTTTCCGTGGCATTGCCAGTGGCTTGGGACTGACTTGCTCAGGAATGAAAGGGAAAAGAAGAGGAAGAGAAAGCGCCTTCCTTTTTCCTTTTTTTAACTATGGTAAAATATATATGACATAACATAGGCCATTTAAGCCATTTTTAAGTGTACAGTACTTAAACACCGACATTAAGTATATCTCCACCGTCCATCTCCAGAACTTTTTCATCTTCCTAAACCCAAACTCTGTCCCCATTAAACACTAACTCCCCATCTCTCCCCTGACCCAGTGCCTGGCACCCACCCCTCCGCTTTCTGTCCCTATGAATCTGACCGTTCTGGGTCCCCCACAGACGTGGACTCATATAGTATTTGTCCTTTCACTCAGCGGAGTATCCTCGAGGTCCCTCCACGCTGTAGCAGGTGTCAGGCTTCCTCGGGCTGAATACTATCCACTGCACGTATGTGCCACCTCCATGGGCTGGCTCCCACCTTCGGCTATTGTGAATGCCGCTATGAATGTGGGTGCACAACACCAGCTTGAGTTCCCACTTTCTGTCCTCCGGTATATACCCACAAGCGGAACCGCTGGATCATGGAGTAGCTCTTTTTTTATTTTATTTCATTTTATTTTATTTTTTAAGATTTTATTTATTTATTTGTCAGCGAGGGTGGGGGAGAGAGAGCAGAAGCAGGCAGAGTGGCAGGCAGAGGGAGAAGCAGGTTCCCCACCAAGCAAGGAGCCCAACGCAGGGCTCGATCCCAGGACCCTGGGATCATGATCAGAGCTGAAGGCAGACACTTAACCAACTGAGCTACCCAGGCATCCCCAGAGTAATTCTTTTTTAAATTTTTTGAGAAACTGCCATACTGTTTTCCACAGTGGCTGCACCATTTATGCCAAAGTAACATACTAGGGCTCTAGTTTCTCCACCTACTCACCGACATCGTTCTTTCTGGTCTGTTTGTTTGGTAACAGCCATCCGAATGCATATGCAGTGGAATCTTATTGTCGTTTTGGTCTGCATTTCTATAAGTTAAAATAAGCTTCTCATGTGCATATTGGACATCTGTGTGTCCTTTCAGAGAAACGTCTACTCAAGTCATTTCTGGATCAGGTTGTTTGTGTTTGCTCGTTGAGTTCTAGGTTTCTCTTCATATTCTGGAGACTAGCCCCTAATTAGATGGATATGTGATTTGCAAACAGTCTCTCCCACTCTGCAGAATGACTTTTCTTTCTGCTGATGGCATCTTTTGATGCAGAAAAGTTTTAAATTTTGATCAAGTCTGATTTATCTCTTTCTTTCTTGTGTTGCTTGTGCTTTTGCTGTCACAGTACTTGTCAGGGGCCAGACTCATGGGTAGAAATGGGTCCGGCTATAAAAGGGCAATAGGAGGGATCCTTGTATTGACAGTGCTGTCCTGTATCTTTTTTTTTTTTTTTTTAAGAGACAGAGAAGGAGAATGAATGAGTGAGCAGGGGCAGAGGGAGAGGGAGAAAGAATCACAAGCAGGATCCACGCCCAGCACAGAGCCCGACACAGGGCTCAATCCTACAACCCTGAGATCATAACCTGAGCAGAAACCAAGAATCAGACACTTAACTGACTGGGCCCTCCCGGGTGCCCCCAGGGCTGTCCTGTATCTTCACTGTATAATGTCAACATCCTGGCTGTGATTGCACTACAGATTTGCAAGATGTTACTAGTGGTGGAAACTGAGTGAAGGGTCTTTATTATGACTGACAATTGCATGTGACTGTACAATTATCTTAATATTTTAATTAAGTGTATATATAATCAAAATAAAAACAGCCATGAGGCAGGCCTAACCGAGGGCCATGTAGCAGAGGTCAAGCCCAACACAAGGACGGAAACTACAGGGGACCCCTCAACGATACGGGTGTGAACTGCATGTGTCCACCTGTACGCAGATGTCTTTGCATAAATACAGTACGTCGTAAATGTATTTTCTCTTCCCTATGATTTCCTTAATATTTTTTCTCTACTTTATTGTAAAAATATAGTATGTAACACACAAAATCTGTGTTAATCAATGGTTATCAGTAAGGCTCCCAAACAGCAGGCAGCTGTTAGTAGGTAAGTTCTTGGGGCGTCAGAAGCTATCTGTGGATTTTCATCAGTGCTGCCGTCAGCGCCCCCACCCCCACGTGCTCAAGGGTCAACTGCAGCAGAGTCCGGCCCTCAGCCCAGCAGGGTACAGACTGTGTGGACGAGCGGAGGTGAGCAATGGCAGGCCAGCACTGGGAGACTGATCATAAGGAGGCCTGAGGAAATAAGAAAACTGGGGATAATGAGAGCGAGCTTTCTCATTCTTCAAGAAGGGAATTCTAAACATAATAATGGGAAAAGCTAGGATGGTGGTATAGTGATGGATGAGAATGGGAAGTACCAATATGAACTCAGAGTTTTCACCACATAGAAACAAATACACACGTAAAAGCAGGTAGATACCTGTGCACACTTATTACCATATACTTCCTAGCTCTGTCTCCCAGGGAGCATGGCAACCACGATGACCTCGCAGTAGTGAGCAAATTTTGGTTTCTGCATACCATCCCCACTGAAAGGACCAGAGCTCCTTGCAGACCTAGGCGACTTCAGGGAAGGGACAGGGGAGACAGAAGACCGCGCTGGGCCAGGAAGCAGGCACGCAGGGACGGCCCCACCGGGAGGGGCTCTTGCTGGCCAAGTGTGGGACGGCTGAGCATGAAAACAAGTGACAGTAACTGATCCATCTCCCTGAACAGAACACGAATCCACACTGCAATGGAGATACAACCGGACACATAAACGGGAGTGAGAAAGTTCCTCCTTATAGGAAAGTGCGAGCTGAGAATCACAGAAGCAATGACGGGATTAGAAACCCTCCACTTCATTATCTACCATCAGGATGGTTAATTCAGGCGGAGCTTCAAAGTGCTGAGCCAGAGCTGGACAAAGACGGGGGTAGTGACGCTCTCCAAGACCTCTCCACAAAATAGGAGCTGTGAGCGAGAAAGCACCGTTTGTAATGCATAAATCTCAGCAGACGCCACTGTCCTGACGTGATCAAACTTACCTCCAGGGACCTTCCGGGTCTCCTGAAGGGATGCAGTGAAATCACTTCTGAGATGTTTCTGCTAAAAACGCGTGATCTTAATGTTACTACAGTGTGACAAAAGATAGACGCCAAGTGAGCATCGTGCTGCTACAGAACTGGCCTGGAATTTTCATAAAGGTCAAGAGAGAACCAGCAGTGCCTAGTCACTGAAAGGAACTGAAAAAACATGACAAGTGTCCCTTGCTATTAAAGGATATTATTGGGACAGTTGACAAAACTTGAATGAGGGTCTCCGGATGAACAGTATATGGGAATTTTTTTTTATGCTTTTCTGTGAGTTTGAAATTATTTCAAAAGAACAAGAGAGACAAGAGAGACAACTAGACATCACGGACATTCTGATGGAAGATTGTAACACCATTCATCAAATATGGTTGTAAGCAAAGAAAACTTGATTAGACTCTATGTCCCTCTGCCAGTTCAGTTTATAGGAAACAACTGGTGAATATAATCAGCAAAATACAGATTGTAGCGAACTCTATAGGCCAAAAAACCTGGTTTCTTCAACAAATAAATTGGAGGAAAAAGAGTGAGAAACCCTTATGCAAAAGAGATATAAGATACATACCAACCGACTCTAAAATACTGACTTCTATTGGGGCCTAATGCAAACAAAAATACGTACATCTATGAGACAGAAATTTGCACAATGTTTACATATTGATGTACATCAACAACATATTGATGATGTTGAGCAATTGTTAAATTTTTTTAGTTATGGTAATGGTGATATGGTTAAGGAATGAAATGAAGTAATATAGAAGTAGGGGAAAGGAGGGGAGGAAGTGAGTGAGCTGAAATCGTTAAAGCTGGGAGATGGCACTTGATGGGGAAGGGGACCTCTGCGGCAGGGTGGCAGCTCCATGGGGGACGGCACCCACCTCCAAAGAGATCAGTACCTCCACATATAGTATTCTATATAATTTTATGAATGTTTGAAATTCTGTGTCACCCCAATTTTTTTTTTCGAAAAGTAGAACCAAGATTTAAATCTAGGTTTGTCTCATTCCAAAGATAGTTCTTGTTGAGTTTTCTACTTTCCTGTACAAATAATTTAAAAACTTTATTTACGTACCCCCTAATTTCCCCATGATTCATTAGCCAATAATTAAAAAATACTTCCCGTCCCAATGTTAACCCAATAAAGTATAACTGACTAGCTTTATAGACGAGACTCACTCTAAAAAAGTTAGATGTAAAGTTTCTTATTTATCCAGATTTTTCCTAATTAAAAATTCACTACATGTACACAATGGGGAAAATTTCAATGACAAAGATGGTTTTAGGAAAGGTAAAATGGCTCAGTGAGAGGACCACCCCCAGGCAGTACAGCCCTCCCTGGGCATCTGGAAATGTGTCAGGCTTGCTGGTGGTCACTGCAGTCTGGGGACGCAGGGATGCTGTGTTCTGCATCTGGCGCTCTTCTGTACACTGAAGACTTGCCTGCCTCAGAAGCCAAGAGAATCCCTGGTGGGAAACCCCGGCTAAGAGCTGACTTCAACAGAAGGGAGAGGGGGAAAGGTTTGTCTTTTACGCTCGCTAGCTGGAGAGTCCCTTAGGAGAAAACACATCACTCCACAAAGGAAGCAGCAAGTAGGCACCGTTCTTGCACTGGTTTTAGACAGCGCTTCCTTCTCAAACCAGGGAAACTAACGCACAGTAAGTCTGGCACACAGACGCTGTCCACAAACGCCCTGGCGCCCCCAGAGTCAGGCACAGCACAGACAGATGAAGGAGGATCTGCAAGGACCTGGAATTCCGGCAAGGTCTCAGGAGGGAGACACTCCTTTCCCTGGTGAAAGACAGCTCCCCCTGGTGGCGTGGTTCGATTTTTACAAGAGCACAATCCGCCCAGAGCCAGTTACTATCTTCAGACCCTCACATCATCTAATCCCACTTCGGGGGCAGTCCGTCAAAGTTCCCTGTACAGGAACACCAAAGTGAACAGTGAAAACCTAGAAGAGGCAGCAGGAAAATCACACAAAGGGCGCTGCCAAGAAAAATGACTCCACATCTGGCTCACCACTGGCGGCAGCAGCAGGACCAGTGGTGCCAACGTGGCAGGAAGTCGGAAGTGGTGCCAACGTGGCAGGAAGGCAGCAGGACCGTGGTGCCAACGTGGCAGGAAGTTTGGAAGACCAAAACCCTGGGATGGGACAGAGGAAAGAAACAGAGTGGGAGGCGCAGGGTTCCGTGCTTCTGCACGTGCATCTAAGTGACACTTGCGAGGAAGGAGAGAGGAAAGAAAGGAAAGTGTGACTCACAAGAAGGCGTTGGATGAGAGGAACAGATAATTTCAGTCTGAGAGGATGACGCAGGAGACAAACATTGTTTTTAACATTCCTCCTCAAAAGATCCATTATTCAAGATTTTGAAAAGGAATTTTAACAGGTCAAAACAGGGAGTCAGAAATAAACAAAAGCCATAAACAGCAGCTGCACCCCAGTATGAGGCCTCGAGCCTTCTGTCTTGTCTACTCACACCATTTTATTAGATGCCGCTTTGCACAAAGAGGCAACAAGTGTATCAAAGCACTCTTACCTTTCATGTCTGCAGCATATGTGCTGTTAGTCACCAAAGTAGAATACGGTTCCTCATTTTCAGGCAAGATTCCTGCAGGCATGGTAGTCTGTTGGGGGGAAAAAAGATTAGCTTCTGAGAGTTTGCCTACGGGATGTTCATTTATGAACACATACATACACACACACACACACACACACACTCTTATGCACGGTGGAGTATTATTCAGCCATTAAAAAGAATTAGATCTTTTGTGGAAATTAAGAAACAAAGAGCAAAGGAAAAGAGAGAGAGAGACAAACCAAGAAACAGACTCTTAACTACAGAGAACACACTGATGGTACCAGTGGGGAGGTGGGTGAGGGATGGGGAAATAGGTGATGGGGAGTAAGGAGTGCCCTTGTCATGATGAGCACTGGGTGATGTGTGGACGCACTGAATCATTGTATTGTGCACTCGAAACTAATATAACACTGTGTGTTAACTATTGGAATTAAAAATTTAAAACTTAATAGGGCACCTGTTGGCTCAGTCAGTTAAGCATCTGCCTTCAGCTCAGGTCATGATCTCAGGGTCCTGGGATAGAGCCCTGCATCTGGCTCCTTGCTCAGCAGGGAGCCTGGTTCTCCCTCTGCCTGCCGCTCCCCCTGCTGGTTCTCTCTCTCTGACAAATAAATAAAATCTTTGAAAAGAAAAGAAAAGAAAAGAAAAGAAAAGAAAAGAAAAGAAAAGAAAAGAAAAGAGAAAAAAAAGAAAAGAGAAAAAAAGAAAAGAAAAGCTTTTCCAATGTAACATGTAAATCCCAATTTAATAATAGATAATACACAGATAAATGCTATCCCTTTTTTGCAGGCTGACAGTATTGCTAAAACATAATAGTTAATCTACAAATTAAAGATGGCCCATCTTCAAAAAATATCATATGTATCCAAATGTGACTATAAAAGTCATCTTAAAAATAGTAAAAGCTCTCTTTATTTGTAAATCATTTACATTTGTATGGCTTAAATATTATATTTTTGTCAAATAACATGAAAACATGCTTTTTATGAACGAGTAATTCTTCTAACCTAGGAAAAACAGTGGAAAAATGGAAAGTTTTCTTTAATGGTCTAATTACCTGACAGTATATGCTTAGAGTTAAACTATACATTTTCAAAGATCTGAGACATCTCATAAACATCAGTTTGGGAAACAGGACTTCCACACCTTTCAAAGTCTCCGAGTTAAAACAGAAACTCAAAAGCATCAGTGCAGGCTCTGCTTCCTTCTCCTCGCAGGTGCTCACCACCTGCTTTGATCTAAACAGTCTCGCAGCCCCAGCTCCGCTGCCTGGCACAGTAAACAGCCCTCCTCTTTGCCCAAACGCCAGTCCCGACTCCTGTCCTGCTGCCCTTCCAGCTTCCTCCAGGAAACCCCCATTACTTAGCCAACAGACCTCAACCACTGACTTCTCTCCCTTATCTCCGCAGACTAACGCTCTGCAGTCAGTGCGGCAGCTCGACAGCAGCCTTCACTGTCGGCTAATTTAGTCCCATGGCTAACGTGACATCTTTCCGAGGCTTCCACCTGCTGCTCTGCACACCACGAGGCCTTTCTTCTCTGGCTGGTGGGAACACGAGCCGCTTCCAGCCCTCTGAGAGCCCTGGGGGGTGGGGGGGACTGTCCCCTCCTTCCTGTGTCTGTCCCTGGCCTTGGGTAGTGTGCACATATCAGTCCTCAAACACCGAGGCCAGCAGAGACTGCAGGCCTCTGCACGTGTCCACGGCCCTCTCTGTGCCACTCCCTTCTCCCCAGTGCCCTCCATCACAAATCCCAGCCACCCTGGCTCTCGGCACATCTCCGAGGAGGCCCCGTCTAGGTCTCCTCCTACGAGGCAGCCTGGAAACTGCTTCTAGGGAGGCAGACGGTGCAATCTTGGGCTCACCATGTCTATTCTCTTCTCTCAGGGATCATCCCCTGGTTTCCACTGTGCAAAACCCATTTTTACATAGCTTGTCTGGTTTTCTAGTTGTTTAAGGCAGAAGTGTAACCCTGGTCTCTGCGATTTCACTGGGGCTGGAAGCAGAAACCCCTTGGCCGCCTCTGAATAACCGGAACCCAGGGGAACTCTGCAAGAGTGCTGTCCATGTATTAACTCGGCAGGGAAACATGGATGTGCAGTCCGACTGTATATAACTGACCAATTATAGACGGCTCAACTAGGTGAAGCTATATTGTTGTCAGAAGTTCTGCGTTTAAACCTTGACTCTGTTCATTGCCAGCTATACGAACCATTTTGAGCTTCAATTTTCTCTTCCGTAAAATGAGGATTATCATACCTTTCTCAGCTTGTTGTGAGGATAAAGAACAATTGCGTGTGTGTTTCTAGCACAATGTCTGGCATACAGATATCCAATATATTACTGTTATTTTAATTTGCAAACCAGTATCATAGTATTTTATGACTTTGTAAAATATTCCCTTCACTGCCAGAAAACAGTCCTGCCGGTAGTTAGTAATGGTTGACTTTCTCAAGAAGATTTATGAAACATTAACTTCATTCACAACTTAATTCATTTCATGTGCCTGGTTGCAGAATCAGGAGAAACAGAGTTTGAACAGTAATCCTGTCATTTCACTGCACAATCATCTTCTTTAATTTCATTTCCTGCTGCTAATGAGGGATATTTTGCTTGCTCTATCCTACAATTTGCTTTCATCCCAAGATATTCCTCAAAATGACTCAACATTTAGGATTAATCACAGGCTCACTAATTAGTACCCAATACTTAAAACTCAGAACAGTAATGGAAGATCACTCATACTGTTCAGAAGAGTCGTCACAAAGTAAGAGTTTGACATAAAGAATGTTCTCCTTCATAAAAAAGCCATTTCACACGAGAGACAGGCTCTCCAGTGACCTGAGGAGTTCTGAGGTCACTGCCTTCCCTTCCGCCTTCCAGACAAAAAGCCTGCACGTTGACTTTTGGGGATAGCTGGTGGGAACTGTGTTAGATGTGCCTGCAGGTGAGACGCACAGCAGCATCCTTCCCGGGCGTGCAGAGCACCTGCACTCCGCGGGCATCAGGGTCTGAGATGTCTGAGGTGGGACATCTGGGGAGGAGTCAACCTGCGCTCCACCTCCTCCTGCTGCAAGAGGCCCTCTGTCCGCATTAAAGACATGGGCCAACAGGGTTACTTTCTACACGGCAATCATGGTAGAAGAATCTGAGGTTGAAAAATTTAAGTTTGTATGGGCAAAAATAGAGATCTCCAAGTATGTCAGTGAACTTACGAAAGCTATGTACTTTTATGTTCACAAATAATATAATTATAATAACTAAAACACATAAGCTGATTCCATACCAAGCACTGTTCCAAGTCCCTTATTTGTCTTAACTCATAATTCTCACCACACCACCATTCGGTGAGTACTACTATTATTCCAATTAAAAAAAAGACGTGCATTTTTAGAGCAGTTTTAGGTTCATAGCAAAACCAAGTGGAAGGTACAGAGAATTCCTCTGTACCCTTGGTCCCATGCCAACATGCACAGCCTCCCTCACCATCAACTCCCCCACCCGACAGCACATTGGTTTCAGCTGATGAGCCCACACGGACCAATCATCATCAGCTACAGTCCACAGTCCACCTTAGGGATCACTCTTGGTGCTGGATGCCCTGTGGGATGTGGATAAATGTATAAGGACATGGATCTGCCATTGCAGGATCACACAGAGAATTTTTGCTGCTCAGTCATCCCCTTCTCTGCCCCATGGTAACAACTCCTGGACTGTTCATTGTCTCCACAGATTGGCCTTTTCCAGAATGTCATATAATTGGAATCATGGTATGTCATCTTTTCAGATTAGCACCTTTCACTTAGTGATATGTGTTTAAGGTTTCTACACATCTTCATGGCCTGGCAGTCCATTTCTTCTTAGGGCTGGATAACAGTCCATTATCTAGATGAATCACAGTTTAGTTATCCAGTCACCCGCTGAAAGACATTTGACTTGCTTCCAAGGCTTAGCAGTTATGAATGAAGCTGTTGTATGCACTCACGTGCAGGTGTTTGTGTACACATAGGATTTTCAGTTCCTACGGGAACACCAAGGAGCATGACTGCTAGACCATATGGTAAAAATGTGTTTCGTTTCATATATTATTCCCAATTTATGGATTAGAAAACAAAGGGAAAGAGAAGTCAAATAATTTGCCTATAGTCACACAGCTATTAAATAGCGGAGCTGGGCTCTGAACTCACACTTTTCACTCCAGAATTTGTGCTTTTCACCACCACACATGCAGCCTCAACAGGAAAGACCTCACGCTGGATAAAAGAAATTTCAATGTCACTGTCTGCATTTTAACTCTGCTACACCGATAATTCCTTAGCTTGCAAGAAACTTTTCAGACCTCTCTATCCACAGAAAGATTTTCAAATTTGTTTTGCTTTGTGCACTTTGCTAATCCTTTATCCAATTCACTGCTGCCCCAAAGACAAGTGTCAAGAACAAAGCTCCTTTACGATTTTGGCCTCCTCCTAAGAGAAATGCAGCTGGTCTGACTGTATGGTCATAAAATCCACACACACGTTGGACAGAGTTGTTGGCACTTACCAGCTCTGTGATCTTAAGCACATTTACTAACATCTCCGAGACTCACATCTGCCCTACAGTCACTGCAAAGATGACCTGCCAGCCTATATACAGACTAATTCTGTTCCTGATCTGTATTTCAGTCTCTCCTCAACAGAGCAGCCAGAGTGACCTTGTTAACTTCAACCACCTCATGTTCCCCCTCTCTTCAAAACCCATCTAGACACCCTGTTTCCAATTTAAACTAGCTCCCCTTCCCTGTTTCACTGTTCTCCTCAGGACTTCTGAAGAAAACACACCTAACATGGTACATAATTTACTGATTTATCCCTTTTATTGTCTGCCTTCCCCGACCAGAATGTCAGCTTCATGAAGGCATAGAGTTTTGTCTGCTTTGTCAACTATTGTATAGAACAGGGCCCGGCACATAGTAGGTCCTCAGGAAAGATGTATTGAATGAATACACAAATTACTGTTCAAAGGCAGCTGTCCCTACCACCACCATCGTTTAATCTCACTGAACCTCAGCCTTTTCATCTACAAAGGCGAAACAGTAATCATGCCTTCCCTATGTCAAGGTTATTGCTGAGACCACGGAATCGACACGACAGCACCACCACAAAAGGCAAGGAGTGGCATTTTCCTTATCTTAGTTTTCCCGATAACACGTGTATCTTCAACTTCTTGCGGGTCTTCAACCTGACAGATTTGGGTTCCTTCTAATTCCCTGAGGGGTGGGTCTGTTTAATTTCAACACTTCGCCCAAAAATTCTCTGCTTTAGGATGGCTTCCCTAATACCAATTACACATCCTCTTACATCCCCTTATCATGTAGGGCTGACTGAAGATTTACCTAGTGGCTCGGATGTTACAAAACATAGCTTCCTGATACCACACTAGTATTCTGTTCTTAAGGAATCTTTAGGACTCCAAATGTAATAAAATAAACAAACAAAAAACCCAATTTCGTTTCTTTAAAAAAGAATTTTTTTTTTAAAGATTTTATTTATTTATTTGAGAGAAAGAGTAAGCCAGAGAGCACACAAGCAGGGGCAGAGGGAGAGGAAGAAGCTAACACCCCTCCTGAGCAGGGAGCCCAACCCCAAGACTCTGGGATCACAAACTAAGCTGAAGGCAGATGCTTAACCAACTGATCCACCCAGGCGCCCCCCACCCCCAATAGCTTTTAAATGGAAACATCCTCACTTCTGAATCCGCACCTCAAAAAAAAAATGAGGAAACTGAATAAAATTCTTTTTCGCCTCAAATCACCCCTGGGGCAGGCAGGCAACATTTTTAAAAAATGCTTTTTCTTTCTTGACAGCACTCCAGCCTTTCTAGCAAGCTAAGACCTCACAGAAAGGACTAAGGGCTGCCTTGAATATACTGATGTCTGACAGTTTGCTATGAACTTCACCCGCTTCTGTGATCTCACACCTTGAATGCACCTCAGGGAAGGCCCCTGGGCTCTCAGGAGACTCTCACAGATCAGGGAAAAACAACACCACAGCAGGATCCTCTTTTTTATCATTTAAAGAAATATGCTGCTTAGTTCAGAGTCTTCAGGAAACACATTATGGTACAACAAATGGGTAAAATGTTAACAGTAGGTGGAGCAGATTTTTGCAAGCAAGGTTTCCATCGTCCCTAGCCTTTTCCCACAGCCACATGAGGCTCATTCCTACAGGTCTGAACCCACCTCACATCAATGTCACCACCACAGATCCTTCAAACTCATCAAGATGTCAACAGTTACTGATTCAACACCCATCAGAGGGTTTTCTTAAAAATCCAGACAGCTCGGCCCTGCCCACAGAATTTCCACTCAGTAGGTCTGGGTGGAGCTGAGAATCTGCATTTCTACCTGGTTTCCAGTGATGCTCTGAGAACTGCTGCATTAGGTAAGCCATTTGCATTTACCTAACAGCAGGCATTCATACAGGTTACTGTGAAGGTGTGTCTCCTGGCTTCTGTTTAGCTGTCAAATAATAAAACCTGCCTTTTGCAATTCTTTAGTCGATCCTCACAAAATCCCAGAATGCATTAAGAAGCCCCACATCATCAAACCTAGAAAAAGCTTTATATTCCTGGGTGAGACCTGGGTACTAAAGTTGTTCCCCAAATCCTAATTTGGACCAAGTGATCACCTGGAATCAGGTCACTGCTTTGCAGGTGCTATCAGCAGGAAGAAAGACTCCCCACAGTAGCCACTTTTTGGTCAAGCATCAGATACCACACCATTTTGGATAGCATAATTTGGAATCTTAACAAACAAATGTTCATTAACTATTCCTTTTACTAAGTATATAAATATTGTGGATACTTAATTATGTTCACATTTAAATACGTTTCTATGACATATTATTTAATTTTTCAATTACAGGTAGTTCAAGTTATTTTATAGGCATCATTAAAATGATTTTAAAATTTATATGGAGAGGGAAAAGACCTAGAATGGCCAACACAATACTTAAGGAGAACAGAGTTGGAGGACTGACACTAACCAACTTCAAGACTTACTATAAAGCTACAGTAACCAAGACAGTGTAGAATTGGCCAAAGCACAAAAATATAGATCCGTGGAACAGAGAGCCCAGAAATAAACCCACATAAACAAAGTCAAATGATCTTTGACGAAGAAACAAAGGCAACACAATGGAGCAAAGATAGTCTCTTCAACAAATGGTGTTGGAACTGGACACCCACATACCAAAAAAAAAAAAAAACCTAGAACAGACCTTACACGCTTCACAAAAATTAACTCAAATGGATGGCAGACCTAACCATAAAATGTAAAACTGCAAATCTCCTAGAAGATAACCCAGGAGAAAACCCTGATGATTCTGGGTGTAGTGATGCCTATTTAGATACAACACCAAAGACACGACCTATGAAGAAAATAATTAATAAGCTAGACTTGATTAAAAAATTCTGCTCTGCAAAGACAATGTCAAAAGAATGAGAAGACAAGCTAGAGACTGGGAGAAAATACTTGCAAAAGACACATCTGATAATGACTTGTTATCCAAAATATAAAAAAAAACTCTTAAAATTCAACAATAAGAGAACAAACAACCCGATTGCAGAAATGGGCCAAAGACCGTAACAGACACCTCACCAAAGAAGATATATGGATGGAAAATAAGCGCGTGAAAAGATGCTTCACATAATGTCATCAGAATGCAAATGAAAACACTGAGATACCAACCACTTCACACCTATTGGAACAGCAAAAATGTGGAGCGAAGACAACACCAAATGCTGATGAGGATGTGGAGCAACACGAATTCTCATACATTGTGGGTAGGAATGCAGACTGGTACAGTCACTTGGAAGGCAGTTTGGTGGTTTCTTATAAAACTAAACATACTATACAATCCAGCAATTGCATTTCTATTTTTCTAAAAGGAGTGGAAAACTATGTCCACACAAAAACTTGCACATAGATGTTCACAGCAGCTTTATTCATAAAACTTGGAAGCAACTAAGATTCTCTTCAATGGGTGAATGGATAGTCTATGGTACATCCAAATAATAGAATATTATTCAGCACTAAAAAAAGAGCTACCAAGCCATGAAAAGACATAGAGAAATCTAAAAAAACCTATCACTAAGTAAAAGGAGCCAATCTGAAAAGGCTACATGATACATGACTTAACTATATGACATTCTGGAAGAGGCAAAACTAGAGAGACAATAAAAAGATCAGTGGTTACTGGGGCTGGAGGAAGAAGGGAGGGATTAACAGGCAGAGCACAGATTTTTAGGGCAGTGAAAATGCTCTGTGTATTATAATGATGGATAAAGTCATTATATATTTGTCCAAATCTACAGAATGTTCAAATCCATAGAACATTAAGAGTGAACTCTAAGGTAAGGAGTCTGGGTAACTATGAGGTGTCAATGTAGGTTCATCATTGGTAACAAATGAAGCATTCTGGTGAGTGATGTTGATAACTGGGGATGCTTTGCATGTGTGTGGGCAGGGGATATATGGGCAATCTCTGTCCCTTCCTCTCCAGTTTGCTGTAAACTTCTCTAAAAAAATAAAGGCTTTTAAAAAATGGACCCAGAAGCATAAAATAAAGAAAAGTATAAATTGGATTCCATCAGAATCTAAAAATGACCTAAGTATATGCTGTCTACAAAACCACACTTTAGATTCAATGACACAGGCTGAAAGAAAAAAAAGATGTAAAAATACCTACCAAGTAAGCAGTAACCTAAATAGAGCTGAGATGGCTATATGCTGTATAGAATACAGTGACAAAAATTGTTACTATAGACAAAATAAGGACATTTTACAATGGTAAGAAATCAATTTACCAGTAGGATATAATGACTAAATATCCATGTACCTAAGAACAGAACCCCAGGGTGCCTGGGTGACTCAGTCGGTTAAGCACCTACCTTCAGCTCAGGTCATGATCCTGGGGTCCTGGGATCAAGCCCTGTGTTGGGCTCCCTGCTCAGCAAGGAGTCTGCTTCTCCCTCTCCCTCTCCCTCTGCCCCTCCCCCTGTTCATGCTCTCTCTCTTTCTCAAATAAAACCTTAAAAGAAAAACAACAGAACCCCAAAATACACAAAGTAAAACTGAAAGCCTGAAGAGAAAAATACACAATTCAATAAAAATAGTTGGAGACTTCAACATTCCACTTTCAATAATGAATAGAAAATGAAGCAAAAAATCAGCAAAGAAACAGAGGACTTAAAGAATACTATAAACTACCTAGTTGTAGCAGACATCTACAAAACACTTCAGGTCCAACAGGAGCAGAATACACATTCTTCTCAAGTGCACATAGAACATTCTTCATAGTAGACCATATGCTAAGTCATAAAACAAACCTCAATAAATTAAAAAGAATTAAAACATACAAAGTACCTTCTTTGACCACAATGAAATTAAATTAGAAATCAACAACAGAAGAATGTGGGAAGGTCACAAATATATAAAAGTTAAATATATGCTTAAACAACCAATGTGTCAAAAAAGAAAATACAATGGAAAATATAAAATATTTTGAGAAGAATAAAAACAAACATATAAAATACCAAAACTTATGGGGTACAGCTCTAGCAGTGCTTAAAAGGGATATTTATAGCTATAAGTGCATGTATTGAAAAAAGGATAAAAGGGGTGCCTGGGTGGCTTTGTTGGCTAAGTATCTGACTGTTGATTTTGACTAAGGTCATGATCTCAGGGTTGTGGGACTGAGCCCTATGTCAGGCTCCACACTCAGCGGGGAGTCTGCTTAAGGATTCTCTCTTCCTCTGTCCCCCTGCCCCGCCTGCATTCGAAGGAAGGAAGGAAGGAAGGAAGGAAGGAAGAAAAAGAGAACTCAAATCAATAATCTACCATTTCACCCTAAGTAACTGGGGAAAAAGAGAACAAAACGAACCCCAAGTAAGCGGAAAGTAGGAAGTGAAAAAGAGTAGAGTGGAAATAAATAAAAGAGAAGAAAAAAAATAATGGAGTTAATGAACAAACTCAAAATTTGTTTTTTTCTAGGGGCACCTGGGTGGCTCAGTGCTTGCCTTTGGCTAAAGTCATGATCCTGGAGTTCTGGGATCCAGCCCCATGCTGGCTGGGCTCCCTGCTCAGTGCGGAGTCTGCTTCTCCCTATCCCTCTGCCCCTCCCCCTGCTCCTTCTCTCTCTCTCGTTCACTCTCTTTCAAATAAGTAAAATCTATAAAAAAACAAAATTTGGTTCTTAATAATTAAGATCAAGAAAATTGGCAAATTTTTAGCTAGACTAACCAAGAAGAAACTCAAGTTATTAAATCAAGAGTAGAAAAGGGACATTATAACTAACCTTACAGAAATAAAAAGGATTATAAGAAAAAACTATGAAGAAAAGTATGCCAAAAAATAATAAGATGAAATAAATTACTAGGAAAACAGAAACTACCAAGAATATCTTCGTGAAGAAATAGAAAAATCTGAACAGATCTACAAGTAAAGAAATTAAATTATTTCAAAAACTTCACACAAAGAAAAACCAAGCCCAGATGGTTTCACTGGTGAGTTCTACCAAACATTTAAAGAAGAATTAACACCAACACTTTTCAAGCTCTTTCAAAAAAAAAGAAGAGGAGAGAACGTATCATAATTCATTTTATGAGTACAGTATTACAGATAAAAAATGAGAAAGCTACCACAGGAAAAGAAACTATTGACCAATGTCTCTTTTAAATACAGAGGCAAAATCCTCAACGTTAGCAAACTGGATCCAACAGCATGAGCAAGTGGAATTTATCTCAGGAATGCAAGGTTGGTTTAACATTCAAAAATCAATGTAACATATCAATATTAAGATCAATGTAATATATCAATAATAAAAGCAAAAACCATGTGATCATCTGACCAGACATGGAAAAATCATTTGACAAAATCCAACATTCTCTCAAGGTAAAAATACTCAATAAACTAGCAGTAGGAGGGGAATTTCCTCGACCCAATAAAGGGCACTTATGAAAAATTCACAACTAACATCATGATTTATAGAAAGATGGAGGGCTTTCTCCTAAGATCATGAATAAGACAAGGATATGTACTCTTACCATACCTACTCATCACCGTAATGGAGATTCCAGTCAGTGCAATAACGTAAGAAAAAGAAATAAAGACTTCCATATTGGAAAAGAAGTAAAACTATTTCTACTTGCAGATAGGATGTTGCATTTAGAAAGGTCTAAGAAATCGACTAAAAAAACTACAAAACTGCTAAGCAGGTTCAGCAAGTTGGCAAGATATGATTGATACATAAACCCAATTTTATTTCTGTAGCTTGAATTATAGTTTTATTTCTATAAACTGTTTAAAAATGCTCTTTTTCAACAAATAATCCGATCAAGAAATGGGCAGAAGATATGAACAGACATTTCTGCAAAGAGGACATTCAAATGGCCAACAGACACATGAAAAAGTGCTCAACATCACTCGGCATCAGAGAAATACAAATCAAAACCACAGTGAGATACCACCTCACACCAGTCAGAATGGCTAAAATAAGCAGGTCAGGAAACGACAGATGT
>CM052892.1:77568961-77622787 GCA_028534135.1 Potos flavus | reverse complement strand
GAAATCTGCATGATCTTGGGTTTGGTGATGAGTATTAAGTACAAAGCAAAAGCAAATTTATGAACGAAGAAACTCTTAAGTTGGATTTAATGAAAATGAAAACCCTGAACTCTGTGAAAGCCACTGTGAAGAGGATGAGAAGACAGACTGGGAGAAAATATCTGCAAATCTCACATTTGATAAAGGACATGCACCCAGCATATGCCAAGAACTTTTAAGGCTGAATAATAAGAAGACAACTCAATTTTTTTTAATTGGCCAAATGAGAGAGGGGGTAAGGGGGAAGGGAAGGAGCAGGAAGGAGAGCATGGTGGCAGGAAGGACAGGTTCCAGGATAGAGCAAAAATGATTTAACGTTCACAGGAGGACTACTACTCTTTCCTGCTCATATATTGGTTGGGTAATTAGAGATATTATAGGTATCTATGTATTGTATTTTTATTTAAGAAAAAAACCTGAAAAGGCCATCAGTGTTTATAAATTGTGGTTGCTGTAGTATTTTTCTTGTAGAAAAGAAATTGGTATTAATTTGAATACTTTTAAGTAAGAAATGGTTGCGCAAATTCTAACACATATTTCTCATGGAACACAAACCAGTTATATTTCCACCAAGTTAGGTTTACATGTACTGAGCTGGAAAATTGTAATACAGTGATAAGTTAAAAAATAAAAGCAAATGCAGAGGAATAATTTTAGTCTAGCTACATTTATCTGTAAAAATTTCTCGAAATGATAGAAAAATGCATTTGTGCATTAGAAGCATAGGGGGAAATTGGCAGCACATGGGTCAATCTGCTAACACCAGTTTTAAAAGATTTATGTTTGGAGCAAAAAAGGGAGTGTTTGTCTTATTTTATTCCCTTTACACACTTCTGTATTGTTTGAGCTTTACTTTGAAGTTAAAAATAAAACCTTGTTATTATATTTTTTAGTTTCCACCGAAACAAAAAAAAAAATGGGCAAAAGATCTGAACAGATACCTCACTAAAGATCTACAGATGAAAATAAGCATATGAAAACATGCTCATTATAGGGAAGCTAGTTAAAAGCACAATGATATACCATTATACATCTATTAGAATAGCAAAAAACAAAAACACAAGAAAAACCAGCAATATCAAATGCTGGCACAGGTGGAGAGCAACAGGAACCCTCTTTCCCTGCTGGTGGGAATGAGTGTGGCACAGTACGGCCATTCAGAAGGCAGCTACAGTGATGGATACATGATGCTATCCATTTGTCAAAACCCCCAGAACTATTTTAGAGCACAAAGAATAAACTTTATTGCAATATTTTAAAATGCAAATCAACTGGGGAGTGGAGAGAAGGGGGATGCAGACTATGACAAAAGAATTTCATTGTATTATGGGACACTTGGGTGGCTCAGTCAGTTAAGTGTCCAACTCTTTATTTCGGCTTAGGTCAATCTTAGGGTCATGGGATGGAGCCCGAGTCAGGCTCCATACGCAGTGTGGAGACTGCTTCAGATTCTCTCTCTCTCCCTCTGCCCTTCCCCTGCTCACGTGTGCACACGCTCACTCTCCGTCTTTCTCTTTCTCTCAAATAAATGAATAAATCTTTAAAAAAGAATTTAATTGTATTACAAATATATAAATATATGACATAAACTCACAGGGAGGATAGGAGAAAGGGCCCTGAGTAAGTTTGGAAATGACTGGAAACTGAAAGACAAAACAAAAGGAACTGTACGCTCCCACTATAGTTGGAAATACTGTTTCTCATGGAGGCACTAGTTAATGATTTTGATAGTGCTGTACACATATACTGGGGCTGAAAAAATAAGTAAAAACATGGTGAATGGCAAAAGCCAGGTTTTTCATTGCTGGGAGTGGAAGGTTACAGATAACAGATAAGTAAAGGAGAAATGGCTAGAATGAACTGTGGGGTTCTGAATTAGAGTCTGAGACATCACTGGGAACTCCTGTTTAGCTTAATACAGAAACCGATGAGTAAAAGTAAAAATAATAGAGATGTATGCATACACAGGTAAATAAATATATATTTATTTCCTACCTCTGCTCACTGACAGGACCTAAAAGCAATGACACCCCAGTAACAATGAGCACATTAGAGCAAATTCTGGGTTTTAATACCATTCTCCAGTAAAAGGATCCAGAGATACTTACTGAAATGGCTGATTTTAGGGCTGGAACAGGGAATATACCAGATAAGTCTGGAGCATCCTGTATGTAGTACCAGAAAGTAGGGAAGTGCTCAAAACACAAACTGCTAGGAATATGTCAAAGAGATACAGAAGCCGATGAAAGAGCTCCCAATGGCTAAAGCTGGTACATTCTGAGCAACAAAATAAAAGTGCAGTTTTCAGCTATAACTATCTAGTAATAGAAACCTTTGACATTTTCAAAGTAGGATGGCAGAATATACCAGAACATAAACTAAAAGGGACAAACTGGAGTATGTTTTAGAGGGGAAGAGGCCAGAATGCTTTGGGATTCACATGAACAACAGTCCAATGCAATATAACAAATATTTGAGCCCCTAGTAGGTACCAAGAACTACAGGAACATGTGGGAATATGAGAATAAATAAAACAGTTCTTGACTTACACGGCCTGAGGGACAGCTTAGGATGGAGCCCAGGCTGGATGGGTAACTTAGGATGAAATAACAGGCTGACTTGGGCTCAACATCTGGCACAAAGTAAGTGATTAATGTACCGTTAAGATCTCTTCCCCAAATGCCCAATGCAACAGGATTCACTCTGTTGACACCAATAAATTTCACCACTTATGTGACAAAAGGATATTACTTCCATTCTAATATTGTTATAATCAACTAGAGAAGTTAGTTTTTTTAAATAAAGAATTTAAAAGTCTAAATTTAACATAAAGAAAAAGAGTTCAGTTTTATTTCTGTCTACATGAATGTGGGGAATTTTGTAGTTTGACTCTAGGCGTCTACCACTTATCCAAGTGATAGGTAATTAGAAAACAAGACTCTGGATGGCACTAAAAAGCATAATTATTCCACGACCACATTCTAGAACTTTAGACCATTAAGGGCATTCACACTTTAAAAATCCACACATAATTAGCATCGTTTCCCTATTTTGAAATATCAAATTGTTGCGTCAGATGGAAGAGAAGAAAATTATCTAAATGAGAATGCTTTTCCCATGTGCACCAGGAAACACACACAACTAATCACTGAGAGAAGAAAAAAAACTCCCCTGTGCTCCTGCTTCTCATCTCTGCTTTCAATGAACTTCTGCTCAAAGGAAAGAAAATAGTTGATTCTGTACAGCTTTACACTGACAAAATTAGTACATGTTGGCTAAGTTGGGTGCATGCTAGGACCTTTGCAGAAAAGCCTTATGGAGGGAATGTGGAGATCAGTGGGGGGCGGAGGAAACAAGCTCAGCTATAGGGGAGAGGAAGGAGAGGACAGTGTGATGAGTGTTTACAGACATGATGAAGGCGAACTTGTTCGGGTAGGCTGCTGACCTAAAGCAAGAGGCCCAAGAAGTGTTGAAGGAATGACAGCAATGATGACAGTGAGCCCTACAAAGGACCCAGGTCAGCGTGGGCAGCGGCTAGCAGGAGCACAGCCTGCAGGGGCTGGCGCTGGGGAGGACAGGGGCTGGTGGGAACGGCAGTAGGTCATTTCAGGAACATATTAAAATGTTAAAAATTGACCTGAAATGGTAAAACATTTCTACTAAAGAAAGTCAAACACAAAAGTTGTATACATAGTATATATGAATAATCAGGCAGAGAAAAAGGACCTGAAAAAGACTTAATGCTGGCAGGAGAGTGTGGCTGATTTT
Organism: Potos flavus; assembly: GCA_028534135.1. Taxonomy (NCBI): domain Eukaryota; kingdom Metazoa; phylum Chordata; class Mammalia; order Carnivora; family Procyonidae; genus Potos; species Potos flavus. Next base: position 77,618,980 of record CM052892.1, on the reverse strand, counting down.
TTCCCCTTATATATTCCTGTATTTTCCATTCGTACTTATTTATTTTGTTATTGCTCAGTTATTACTCAAATGACTAATACAAACTTAAAAAGTAAGCTCACTCATACCTTTCCCTAAAGACACATGATGAGCCAAATGTCTGAAGATATCCAAAGTCAAAATCTGCTGTGGTTTATAAACAGAGTGGATCAAAGGTTTTGACCTTAAAATAAGTCCATCAATTCACAGAACAGGTTCAAAATAGATGATATCCAACAGATAAATGTTCACTGCAAATAAAGAGGGTAAAGCACACACGGGAGAGTTGTCCTTTTATACGATCATTATGAATAAACCTATGGTAGATAACAAAGACAAAGCAAACTAACAGAATATTAACAGAGGTGGAATTGTGAGTTTTCTTTCTGGTTTATCAGTATTCTCTGAATGTTTATATTCAATAATGTTTTACTTTTATAGGAATGACATTTCAATTTTCAAAAGATTCAATAGTTGTACTTGTTACTATTATGTACATTTTTAGGTATTTACTTTCATGCTACCTGTTAAAATACATTCCTACCATTGTTCCTAATATCTATTGTAAATTTAATCTGTGACCTGAGTCATTTACATATAATTTCTTGTTGGGGATGAAGACAAAACTATTGTGTATTTCTAAACAGCCATAATTTAATAGTCAAATGTATTTGCACATCAGTGATAGATACAACAAAATTGCTAGAAAGTCTGAGGTAATATACAAAAGGGTAAGTGGAATTTAAAATTGAGCACTGGATGTTATACGCATACAATGAATCATGAAACACTACATCAAAAACTAATGATGTACTGTACGGTAACTAACATAATAAAAAAAATAAAAACTGGGCCATTTTCTTCGGGACACAAAAATTTAAAACTTGAATATTTATTACTCAACTCTAAACATATTTTCAGTCAGCTACCTCCTCTTTCTACGATTCTGAGATAAAAATTCCAGCCTGTAATTTTACTTTCCTGTATTGACCCCAAATCCTCCCGAGTCTACTCTCCATGCTCTGCCTCCAGCAAATAAACTAAAAAATAAAAATTCTGAAGGACTAGAGGCGCCCGGATGGCTCAGTGGGTTAGAGCCTCTGCCTTCGGCTCAGGTCATGATCTCAGGGTCCGGGGATCGAGCCCCGCATCGGGCTCTCTGCTCAGCAGGGAGCCTACTTCCCCCTCTCTCTCTGCCTGCCTTTCTGCCTACTTGTGATCTCTCTCCTCTCTTTCAAATAAATAAATAAAATATTTTTAAAAAATTCTGAAGGACTGGCAGACAATTTTGAAGAGAACCTACGGTGTTACTGATGGGTGAATGCTTGGGTAACCTTCCTTCAGAGGATCCCAGACTCTGCGGAAGGTGGGGGTGGGGCACACATTAAGGCTAGGAGCCAGAGTTAGGGAAGAAAAGGAACAAAGAACTGGAGTTTGTTCCTGGACAGGTGATTCGGGTTTTTAAATTTATCCTTTAAAGCAATTTAATAAATCGATTCTGGTCTCTATTCTAGCAATAAAACATCTGCTTAAAAAGAATGGGAATCATATGAGCAAAAAGCGTACTTATTTACCATATAATACTAGAAAAAAAATACAAGCTGTAAAAGAGAATGCAAAGTATGATCTGATTTTTAAAGGAAATATATAAGTAAAATATGTACAAAGACAAAAGATTAGAAGAATACATGTCAAAATATGTATTTTATTTTCTGATTATCAATACTTTCTAAAATAGATACTAAGTACATATTACCTTTAAAGGAAAATACATTATTTAAAAAAAACATATTATATGCAAACTTCTTGTAAAACAGTATTGGGAATAGAATAAAATAAAAGCACGGTCACAACACTAAGCTACTGAGCAATTTAATTCCTAAAACAGATTTTTTAATTTTAATTTGACTATAGTAAAATGGAGAACATGTAAAATCTCTAGATGCTTTTCCACCTAGAACTGATTTAGTCTTTATAAACTATAAAGGTCACGCATCAGAATTGACTTTGCAAAAGCATGATTCTAAATGAGAACATATTTCCATGAGTAGCAAAGATCATGTGGCCCTTCTTAAACATAAAAGAATTTACTACCGAATCTATCACTAATAGATCCATTTAAACCATTACAATGCCTGGCACATAGTAAGTGCTCAAAAATTTTTGATGAAATAAAGTCCTGAGTTCATATACAGGGCAGGACAACTTTTCTTTTGAAGAGCTGAGCACACAAATTACTAGATCAACCATGCAGGAGAAGAGATGGTACTGCTTGGACTGCAGCAAACAAAAATGGCTACAAGGCCAAGAAGGCATGCTTTCGTTTCAGGAACTACAAGTGGGCTTTCTCCCAGCTAATTCACCGGCAGTGGCCAGTTCCTACGCTGAAATCAGGACAGCATCCAGACAGGAAGGTCTGACCAGAGACAGATCCGTGTTCACACCCACACAGAAGGAACAAGGAGCAGAAGTGCTCTTTCACAGCACCTAGAAAGAGGCTAGGCAATGGCTCTGTGGTAGAACCTGACACTAAAAAAGTTATGGACTAAAATCATAAGAGGACAACTGTTAGGTTTTAAACCATGACAAAAAAAAGTCATGTCCAAACATTTAACCAGATAGCCCAGAAAATGTGACTAATAACAAACTGAGGAAATAATAAGCGGAAACCCTGCTAATAGTTTTGTTATTTTTTCATGCAAGTGTAAGTAGTTAGGGAGTTTCAAATTTTCATCACTGCAACTAGTCACTTACAAAATTCATTTTCCTTAAAAATCCAATTTGTTCAATTTGCTGTGATCAGATTGATCACTGTTTGATCAACCAGAAACATAAAAATAGGTAACTTACACATATGTCTAAGGTTCCAGGCTACTTGTTCCCTCAGACACCTGTTTAATGGTCAGCTCATACTCATGGTTTGTATCAAAATTCTCATGGTTTGTATCAAAATTCTCACGGGCTTAAGGATCAATATTTTTGGGGGATCATGAAGGGGTGCATGGGTAGCTCAGTCAGTTAAGCGTCTGACTCTTGGTTTTGGCTCAGGTCGTGATCTCAGGTTTGTGAGATAGAACCCTCCCTACACAACCCCATCCCCCAGGGGCTCCCTGCTCAGCAGGAAGTCTGCTTCTCTCCCTTCCCCTCTGCCCCTGCCCCTGCTCACATGCTTTCTAAAATAAATAAATAAATCTTTAAAAAAACAATTTTAGAGACCACAGAGATAGATTTTTGGGGTCACAATTTTCTACCAAACTAGGTCTCCATTCTAATTGCCATTAAAGGAAATGATTTCCAAGAAAGAATAACATTATAAATTCTTAGAAATTAAGCCAAAGAACTATCAAAGCATTGACATTTTTATGGAACAAGCATAAGTTATATCTCTTAGATCAACTGTAAAAATACTTCAGACCTGCAAAATCTTCAACTGTGCTCATTTATTTTCCTGAAGTTTCCTATTTTCTGACATACAAAGTACGTTTACATTTTTTAATTGTAATTTTATTTGATTTTTTAAAAAATTTATTCATTTGAGAGAGAGAGAGAGAGAGACAGAGAGAGTACAAGCAGGGGGAGAGGCAAAGGTAGAGGGAGAAGCAGACTCCCCTCTGAGCAGGGAGTGCAATGTGAGGCTAGATCCCAGACCCTGAGATCATGACCTGAGCTGAAGGCGGACGCTTAACCATCTGAGACACCCAGGTGCCCCACACAATGTACTTTTAATAAGCTTAATTGAGACTCAAAAGTTTTAAAGAGAATTTTCCAACCACTATTTTGTTACAAGTTAAACTCACTAAGAAACACACTTCCTCATCATGTTAACATTCAGAGACTATATAGTTTTATTGTTCAAGTATTTATCACAATCTGCAATTACCTTGTTTTATTTGCTTATTGTTTTTTTCTATACGATTTCTGTAAGATCAGGGACCCTCTCTGCCTTCCTCACTGGTATATCCCCTCCACCCAACATAAGGCCCGATACTTAAAAGCATTCATATGTATTTACTGACTTAACAAATGGGTGATTTTGGTCATAGAAAGAAAAGCACGATTAGGGGTTAAATAGTCCATGCCCTCAAATTTATCACACACACACACACACACACAAAAGGAAAAGGTGGCTCATTTTTATTTTTATGGATTTTTTAATGCCTCACACAGAGTAGATTCTCAAAAATAAATTGCATCTTTTTTGGAAATGAAAATGACATTGAATATTACAGCAGGATTGGAACTCACAAATCTGCTCTAAAATCAGTGAAGGAGAAAGAGAACAGTAGAAAAACAGTCGTGCTTAGTATTCTCCAAGGGTTTTCTACCCACTATCTTCAGGTAAAACCCTGGAGGCACTGCCCCATCTTCAAGATGAGCAAAATGAGAATCTGCCAGGAAGTCCGTGGCCCAAAGTCAAGAAAGTGTTGGAATTGAGATTAGAATATCAGCTCTTCCTTAAACCAAAACCCAAATTATTTCCTCTACTCCATGCTGCCTCACAGGACCTAGAAAAAAAAATTTTTTTTTCGGTAACAACACATTAAGTGCATTAAATGACAGTTAATATTTGCAAAGAAATGTTTTGGTTATTCGACTTACAAACTTTTTAGAAAAGGTGACTAAACTAAATAATTAAATGTATCTTTTGGTAAGGCTGAAATGATGTAAGAACAGCTAAAGTCACTAGAAAAGAAACATCCCAATGTGTACATTTTCACACCTACTGTACTGCTTATTTTAAAGCTAAAGAAAATCTTTAGATTCTGAGGCACTGTTAGTTTGCAAAAAGGGTAAGATGTGCTTTTAAGAGAACCGTAATTTAGGGTTTGTCCTCAGGATAATTTCCAGATTTCCGACTGGAATTTTGACGTGCAAGCCCCATCTCTCTCGGAAGACTTTCCTAACTGCTGTGACCCTGAACAATCTGTATGACCCAGAGCGGGGAGACTTCGTTACAGTAGACCGACGCGGCGGGGCGTGCAAATAACTGAGCCAGACTGGCGGCCTCGGGGCTGAACGGTGGCTCCTAGACCCCTTTCCACGGCGTGCTGAGGTCTAATATGAACTTTAAAAGAACTGCCTTGGACCTGGATTTTTTATGAGGGTCAGAGGGGCATGAAAGGAAGCGCTACACAGACCAAAGGGAAGGGAGGAGGGGAGCAACCGCGAGAGCGCTTTCCCAGCCCAAGCGCGCCTACTCCGGAACCCCGCAAGGCCCGCAGTGGTGTCCCTGCCAGGCCAGGGGAGAGATGCAGCCCCTGAGCACGCGCCCGGGACCCCGGCCGGGCAACTGCAGCGGGGGCGTCCCGCACCTGGGGACCCCCGAAACTGAGGGCCCCGCACCTGAGGACACCCACACCTAGGGACACCCACACCTGGGGACCCCCGCACCTGGGGACCCCTGCACCTGAGAACACCCACACCTGGGGGGCCCCCCGCACCTGGGGACACCCACACCTGGGGGCCTCCCGCACCTGAGAACACCTACACGTGACGGCCGCTGCACCTGAGAAGACCCGCACCTGGGGGCCCCTGCACCTGAGGGCCCCAGCACTAGGGGCGAGGGGCGGCGCGGTCCCAAGGCGCCCGCCGCGGGGTCGCGCGCAGGGGGCTCCGGGACCGCAGGCGGCGGGCTTGGATTTCTATCGCGGAGTTAGCTTCCTGGGTGCAGACGGCGGAACGACCCCCGCCCCCCGCCCCCCGCCCAGCCCCCACGCTCCTCACGCGCTTTCCACCCAAGGCCGACGCGTCGGGATCGGGGCTTGGGCGACAAAGCGCCGACCTCCACCTCACCGGAGACCCGCCAGGCCCGGCAGCCCTTCCTCCCTCCCCGCCCGGCCGCACTCACCGCGCACACAGAGGACGCTCCCGCAGCCGCAGGCGCCGCCACCCCGCTCGCTACCCTCAACCGCCAGCGCCCACCTCCGCCGCCGCCGGCGCTGGGGCTGAGGGTCGCTCCCGGGCCGCGCCCGCCGCCCCGCCCTCGCCGCCGCCCCGAGCCAATCGCTGCCGCGCACCGCTGCACGTGATACCCACCAGCCAATGGCAGCCCGAGGCGGCCCGAGATGCGGCCGGCGACTCTGCGCGCTTTCAAGGCGGGCGGCGGCGGCGGCGGGGCGGCGCGGCGTCCGACTCGGAGGCCGGCCGCAGAAGGAAGGGAAGGGGGGCTCTCCGGTGTCCGCGGGACGGGGAGCCGGGGCCTGGATCCCGCTCTCGGGCTATCCCGCCCCGACGGCCGCGCTCCCATTGGCCAGCGGTGTGCCCGAGGACCCCGGCGCGGGCGGCAGTGCTGGGACTCCGCGGGTCCCGGCCGTTGGCCCGCACCTGCAGCCCAACACGTTGGAGCGTGTCGCAGAACCCCCGGACACCCCCGTCCCGAGTCTTATCGCAAGGCTTCCTCTCTCCCTCCTGAGAGGAAGGGTCAGCCAGGGACCCCAGGGACCCGGGCTCTCTCCGCTCGGGCCTCCTGGCTGGGCTTCCCACAGCAAATCTGGGGCAAGACGTTGGGAGCTCCGGCCTTGCAGAAGCCGCACCCGGCAGCCTCTACCCACATCTTACAGACTTAGCAACTCACCCAGCTGGGAAATGGAGTCTGTGCATGTTTCTGCCCCCAGGGAAATGTCCTTGCAAAAAAGAAGGGAAGGATGCGCGTAGACAGACGAGTAGCGAGTAGCGGTCCGCTACATCTAGTGCTGGTGTTTGTTTGGTCCTGGATCTCGCAGGTCAGTACAAACAAGCCCTTCTGGATGTGCTGAACTACATACTAGGCGAGCACATGCTCTGTGGCTGACCCCGTGCTGGATGCCTTATGTATCTTTTCCTATTAATTCCCAATAACCCTGCGACTGGCATTACTAGCCCCGCGGTGCAGATACATGGTGGCAAACCAGAACGCGAGGGCTTTGAGATCTACCAAGGGACCTGGTATCAGCTGCTATGCACCATCACAAGCACATGGGGTAAGGAATATAATTTCGTGTGCTAAATCAAGGAGGGCCACCCTGCTCTAGGGCTAACAAGAGTAACAGGATGAGGACAAGCCACTCCTCTAGTTCAAGAAGCAGGCCTCAGGTAATAATACCAAAGTAAAAACATGGTCAACGTTGAAACAATATAGTAACATTGTAAAAGGAATGGTTTTTGACAAACAGTAGAGTCTGGAGGAGAGTTGAAACAGTTGAACTTGCTTTTTCTCAGCACTGTCCAAGGAGAGTACCCATACTTGCTTATTAATAAGCAACGGGACTGGTTTAGATGGCACTCAAATATTTGGTGTTGCACTAAGCATTGGTGATTAGTGGGGTAAGTTAGACATTACCCTGCCTGTAGGGAGCCCACAGTGTATGGGGAGAAAGTTAGGAGCACAGAGGACCTGAACTCATCAGGATAACCCTGGGTGGTGTGGGAACGTATCCATCCTAGAGGGGAGACAAGGGAGGGAGTTGTCAGAGAAGGCCTCAAGAGGTGATAACTGAATGGGGGTCTTGAAAACGAACTGGAGGGGACAGGCTAAGTGTAGAGAATGATAGTACAAAAGTACGTAGGGAAAAAGGTGTCATATATATGACTTCTGGGTATGGAGAGAGGACTAGAAGGGCATCCTGAAGCATCAGATGGTGCCCTGTTGTGACGGGTCACGTATGCTAAGGGGTTTGCCTCCTATGGCCACCAGTGTAATTCCCTCCTTGGTTTGGGGGGGGAGTTACTCTACCTTGTGTGCAGTCTTGGTGGCATTCTTAATTTAGATGCCCTCTGCTCCCCATGCCAATGGATGGGCACTTGACTCAAGCTAAGCCAGTTGGATGGTCTACCGGGAGTGAGACGGCAAATGGCGGGATGGGGGAGTCAAGGGTTGAAACATCCCCAGTGGACGGCACGTGAGGGGCCTGCCTTATGGGCTCATGAAAAGTGTACAAAATGGGGTGGAAAGCACCACAGAGGATAAGGTACCGTGTGGGATGTTTCCTCAGCCCACTCAGTAACCTGCAGTCTCATTACTTCATTTTCACACCTCACAACTGGTTATGAAGACTGTATTTTAGTCCTTGGAAAGATGTACTCTGTACTTACTTTGCTCATATTTCTAACCCAAAATTAAATACTCGGTATTTTAAAAGTTAGGGAAAGTCTGGACTACACAGACATCATTTCTCTATGACAATTTGAATGGGGTGTTCCACCAAAAAATTTTTTTGAGCAACATGTGCAAGCACCCCATCCAATTTCACCCTCATTCTATGTTCACCGGACAACCTTCCCCAGGTTTCAATGGAAAAACAAGTTTCTCCAGTGGAAACATGGCTGCTGCGTTATTTATATTACCCGCAAATTCTTTAGCTTTGTAAATTTCTAAGAGTTTAAAACTGTTGCAGTCTCCCACCCAGAAGGAAACAGAACTAACTGCCCAAGAGAACTTTGATCTTGGAGACCCGCACTAGGGTTGTGATTCCAAGACACAGCTGGTAGCTGTGCCCCAGGCTCACTTCTCCTCCAAATCCCATAATCCTTTTTTTTTTTTTTTTAAGATTTTATTTATTTATTTGACACACAGAGATCACAAGTAGGCAGAGAGGCAGGCAGAGAGAGAGGGGGAAGCAGGGAGCAGAGAGCCCGATGCAGGGCTCGATCCCAGGACCCTGAGATCATGACCTGAGCCGAAGGCAGAGGCTTTAACCCACTGAGCCACCCAGGCGCCCCCAAATCCCATAATCCTAATTTACACTGAGAACCTAGCTTCGAGAGGATGTGGGAAGTGTAGTTTCCACAGCTGCAGCCAGGAGGATGGAATGGAAACCGTGCATGCCCGGCCGCTTTGGCCACCACACCAAGACACCGCTCAATGGGCTGGAGGAGGAAGGATGATGAGATCTCACACTGTCCTTCGTCCTCCCCGGGGAGACTCCGGTGCGGGCTCAGAAACTAGGCTGGAGTCCATGCACTTCAGTTATGATGCCTTGAAATCAAAGGCACATACCACTTTTTAAAAAGTGAGAGAACAGGTTACTACATACGAACCCTGACTTAAGCACTTTCACATTTCTCACCAAATAATACTGGCTTTCTAGTCAAAATACTGATAAAGGAAGAAAAGCACAGTCAGAGAATTGGTTATCAACTAAATGTAGTCCCGTGAGTCTGAGTCATTCTTTCCTAGTGAATAAAGTGGATTTTAGCATAGATGCATTTTCTTACGCTGAAAGTCGATTAGAACTGACGTGCTAACATGTACTTTCTCTCCTTTCGCTGCTACCTTAGAGTAAAAGCATCACTGTGAGAATCACACAGAATTCTGAAGATGCAGACGAAAAGGTCATTTCTCATCTCTCTAGCAACTTTTTGGAGTACCTGAAAATGACTTATTTGATCCATCAGTGAAGCTTCTTAATTATTCTGCTGTAGGAAACCCTGCCTAGACAAATGGGTGTTAACTTTGAAACAAGGGAGCCCTATCGAGTGCTCATGATAAAGAGCAATAAAGTTGAGATAAGACGACATTGTGGGTGGTATGGAATGAAAACACAGCTCCGTTCTTAAGTTCCAGGAGGGCCACTAATTAGAGCCACTTCCAAGGAAACTCTTTCATTTAGCTTTGATATGTGATACTGCGTTTCTGGTGACACCTTCAAAATAATGTTTTTTCTTAGGGCATAAAAAAGTTGCAAATTAGATTACATTAAAATGATAATTTTTTTTGCATTTCCATTTATTTTAATCCCCACTTTTGTTTTGTTGTTGTTGTTGTTTGGGTTTTGTTGTTGTTGCTGTTGTTGCTTTCCAGACGTGAATCTCTGGAAAGAGATTAGTGATTGATTGGACTAAGTCAGTAGCCTGGCCAATGAATTAGAGCATTAATATGAAAATTCTGATATAAGTATGAATCTTTAAGCCATATTTTCAACCTTCCACCATATGCATTCTTTGGTTAATATTAAAATGGTTTAGGGGCATCTGGGTGGCTCAGTCTGTTAAGCATCTACCTTCGGCTTAGGTCATGATCCCAGGGTCCTGGGATGGAGCCCCATGTCAGGCTCCTTGTTCAGTGGGGAGTCTACCCCTCCCCCACTCACCCACCCCTGCTCCTGCTCGCTCTCACTTAAAAAAATAAATAAAATATTAAAAAAATATATTAAAACATTTTATTCCACAGCATCATATCCAGTTATGTTCTTCTCAAGTATATATGTATGTATATTTTTTAAGATTTTATTTATTTTATTCGACAGAGAGATCACAAGTAGGCAGAGAGGCAGGCAGAGAGAGAGAGGGGGAAGCAGGCTCCTAGCTGAGCAGAGAGCCCAATGCGGGGCTCGATCCCAGGATCCTGAGATCATGACCTGAGCCGAAGGCAGAGGCTTTAACCCACTGAGCCACCCAGACACCCCTCAAGTATATACTTTACTCACTTTCCCCGCCTCTCTGCATCCATCCAGTGCAGTGGAGATAAATGGACAATGACTCTTGAACAGACAGCGGGCTTGTGTTGAAGCACTTGGCCCATTAGCCCAGCTCCAATGTCCTCTTTTAGGTGGAATGAATGTTCTGGCATAGCAGTCATCCAAGTTGTGATTTAATTTCCTTATAGTCATTGCAATTGTGTTTGAAATAGCCATAATGCAATTTTCTCAATTTAAGATGAGCCATTTTTAGCAGCGCAAAAGTTCTGATTGCAATTTTTTTCATTTTATTTCTTAAGATGGGCATTCGTGGGGCTCCTGGGTTGCTCAGTGGGTTAAAGCCTCTGCCTTTGGCTCAGGTCATGATCTCAGGATCCTGGGATGGAGCCCTGCATTGGGCTCTCTGCTCAGTGGGGAGCCTGCTTCCCTCTCTCTCTCTGCCTGCCTCTCTGCCTACTTGTGATCTCTCTCTCTCTGTCAAATAAATAAATAAAATCTTAAAAACAAAAACAAAAAAAAATGGGCATCCGTGTCTAACCATATCCACAGACTACCTTAATGAACACAAATATGTCACATTATCTTTAAATAAATGAATGTCAATATGTTCCAAGGCAAAAGAAAAGTGATATCATCATGACACAAAAATGACACCATTACAGGTAAACTCTGCTCCAAGCTTTTGAATATAGTTTTTCTTTAAATATAAGAATACATCTATCTACAATTATAAAATACATGTGCATTGAAAAAAATAAATTTGGGGGCACCTGAGTGGCTCAGTCAGTTAAGCGTCTGACTCTTGGTTTAGGCTTGGGTCATGATCTCGGGGGTCCTGGGACGGAGCCCCACGTTGGGCTCTACACTCAGCAAGGAGTCTGCTTCTCCCTCTGCCCTTCCCCCTCTGCTCCTTCCCCCCACTTGCTTGCACTGTGCGTGCTCAAAAGTGTTTTTTTCTCTCTCTCATAAATAAAATATTAAGTAAGTAAATAAATTTCAAGAAAGGCAGAAGAGCATGAGGAACATACGTAGTGGTTTATATCTCCCGAGACATTTTTTCCATGAATTTACTCAAACTTCAGTGCAATTTTAAAAATAAATAAAATTTCTTTATATTTAGAAAATGCCATCCAGAAAGTTAATCCCATTATACTTCCACTAAGAATGCGTCAGAGTGCTGGCTTGTGCACATACCTGCCAATGCTGGCCTTATCCCTAAATCTAAGCTTTGCCAATTTAATGGTAAAAAATTATATTTCATAGTTTTTGTTTGTATTTCTTTCATTGGTGAGGTCAAACATGTTTATGCTTATTGGACATTGTTTTGTGAACTGTCCTTAAACGACTTGTTCGCTTTGCAATTGTGAAAGCACTTTGTTTATTAAGTGCCTTTTGTGGGTTTTTCCAAATTTATGTCACTATTTTGGGGCATCATTGGTCCCAGAAAAGTTTCAGCTTGGGATTCCTGGGTGGCTCAGTCGGTGAAGCATCGGCCTTTGGCTCAGCTCATGATCCCAGGGTCCTGAGACCGAGTCCTGCGTCGGACTCCCTGCTTGGCGGAGAGCCTGCTTCTCCCTCTCCCTCTGCTGCTCCCCCTGCTCATGCTCTCTCACTTCTCTCTCAAATAAATAAAATCTTAAAAAAGAAAAAGTTTTAAGATTTTCTCAGAAGCCAGTTCTATTAGTCATTTTCTTAATGCTTTTTGCCATTGATGTCATACTTAGAAACACCTTTTCCACCTCAGAAGTGCAAAAACCTTCACACCTTGTGGTTCTAAAATTCTTATCGTTTCATCTCACGTTTTAAGTTTTCATTGTCCTGGGATTATTGTGCTGCAGGACTGACTGCTGCAGTGGTGACCATGACGAGGTTTGGGTTTTTTTTCTTGAGTTATTCTCGATGAGCAATTCCAGAGCTATTTTGAAGATGAGTCACTCGTGGCTGCAGATTTGTGGGAAACAGAGAACAAATTAGTGCAGTGGAATGTCTTTAACATGTGGTCTTCAACATATGGAAATTTAATTTCCAGTAATATGCACTTTTCCCTGAAATTTTAGGTAAGTGTTGTCACTTCTGCTGTGATAACATGAGGCATGAGGACAAACTTAGCGACAGACTGACAACAGGAATAAATCAACGTGACAGATCAGGAGGACCGGGGACAAGGACCAAACTACAACAGCCCTTAAGTAACAGGCCAGAATGATCTTGCCACAACACTACTGTTTCAATACTACCAAGACTGTTGAGAACGTGGTTATTTCTCGCTGCAGGGGGGGAGGCTGGAGAGTAGAGCGGGTCTCCCGGCTGCACTCTTCTGAGAACCCTGATTCCTAAAGAAATCCTGGAGACCACAAAGCGACAAGAGCTCCCATGAGCCTTGCTGTCTCTTAGATGCATGAATGTGTGAAACGAAGCAGCAAAAGCGAATACGAAAGCCGGATGCTGGGGCTTATCTTCCAGCGACCCTCAGTACTTAGCGCCGAGCCCTGCTCCGTGTGGGGTCTCCCCCCATCCTCCTGCTTGTCTCAGCGCCCGGCTCGCGGCTCCACAACTGGCGTGTTCTTAGGCACTTAGTGAATGTTTATGGAATAAGTGATTGATGGGTTGAGGAAATAAATGTGTGGGTATTCGAGAGGAAGCTTAGTTGCATTCCAACAATCAAAGGACCTCGTTTGTGGAGTTCCTGTAGTAAGTGCTCTGCACACTTCGGCCGTTCAGCCCCCACGAGGCCCCACGAGGCCCCATGAGATAGGAATACTAGGAGCGCTCCCTTTCACGTAGGCGGATGAAGCCCCCAGAGGAACCAAAGTTATCCAATTAAGTGGAGGAATCAAGGTCTAAAACCCGGGGTGATCTGATTACAAAGCCCACGCGGTTTCCCGACGTTCCCTTATAGCCTCTGAAAAGTGCACAAATCACCGTGGCAGGGAAACTCTGGCCATCGTCCAGGCATGGGCACCCCTGCGGCATTTCACGAGGGTGCTCACCTTCCAGAATGGACAAGGCCCACACCCACAGATGGTGCAAGACCATGTGAGCCAGTGAGAGCTCCTTACCCTTCCGCGCTCCTTCAGCTCGGCCCCTGGCGAGGGAGGACAGCAGAAGGTCCCTGTGCTGCTTCCTTCCTCAGCCGTGTGGCTGGTTCCAGACGCGGTGTGAACTCGACAGGCTGGCTTGGAATGCCTAGTGGCCGTGGGCGCTGGCACACTCGAGTTTAGCCAGAGCCTGATCCCTGCCTAGTAAATCTGTTCAAAAGGCAGCCACTAGGCCAATAAAGGGGGAAACAGAACGTACTAGAAAGAGCGGTGGATGCGGAGTGGGAGGTCTGGGTGGAGCTGACTGGTTTTCTTACTAACGTGAGTGGTCGAGGGGAGGCTGGGGGAGGCTCCAGGTCAAAGGAGTAACCACATGCATGTAAGCTAGACCTTATTACAGAGAACAATCAAGACTGAATTTTTAAAGGAAAAGGGCTCTCTGAGTGAAGGCAGGAGCGCAGGAGCACTGAGGGCCGTGACCAAGGCGTGCACACACAGGGTGTGGGTTTTCTTCCAGCCCAGTATTTCCTGAGCTTCCTCCACTGGCTTCCAGCTTCAACAGAAGGCTGAGCACCCTTGTCCGCCTCCCTGGGTGGGCCATGTGTTCAAAGTTATCTGAGAAGCGAGAATACACGTCTTTTTCCCTTCTCGCCCCTGTTACCTGGAGGATCTGGTCACACTATTAAAGCAATAGAATTCCATTTAAAAGCAGAGAAACGTGGCTTTGGTCTTATCCAGCCTCGCAGAACCCCAGCTCTGCTTGTAGGACCCCGTCTCGCTTCTGTGGATAATTTCCCCTTCTGAACGTGGCAATGGCCTAACAGGTCGAGCAGCTGCTCCTTCATGTGGTGACGAAGGAACCGTGAGCCTGGCGCTCTGGCGAGTCCCTCCGGGGGCCGCGCTGTGTGCGGTTCGCTTGCCGATCTGCTCCCGTCTCCGAGGCTCCCTGGGAATCCCGGATGCCGTCCTCGGGGCCCAGCTCCAGTCCAATCCAGCCTTGTGGATGGAGGACCCAAGACCCGAGAGAAAGGATGTGACCCCACTTCTGCCCTGGATCTTAAACTGGATGTCAGCTCATTTGTCCTTAGACAGAAGCGGTTCGAGGAATAAAGCCCGACGCCCCCCAGAAATGCAGCGCCGCCCAGTGTGGCGGGCCAGGAGGCGGGAGCACGAGCGAGGCTGGACCTGCTCAGCTGCTCCAACTTTGGTCTCTCTTTCAGGGGCAGGGAGACCGATAAAGAGCCGGCGTGCGTGCGTTGTTCGTTGAGATTTGGACACACCTTAGCAACTACATTTTAAATTTTGTATCCATCTTTGAAAGAGTCCAATCACGGTTAAAAGGTATGAACTATCATTATGTCATCTTATGGCAAGAAATTCATCTGATACTAATAAAGACAAGAACTAGAAGCAAAGGGCTTGGCCAGACTACAGAGATGGGGGATTGGATGTGGATGGAAATCCTGGCCTGCAAGCCTTGTGGGGCGCGGGACACGTGACCGGGGATCCCCGGCCGGAAAAGCATACGGGGGCAATAGAATTCGTAGGACAGATGGCTGGGAATCAGAGTTCTCAAACTGAACCATACAAGATGAAGATTTAAACTGTCTAAAGAACTTTTAAAATGTGCTTTTAATGTTGGCGTTCCCTGTTTTGTTTTCTTTTATAAAGAAATCCTGAGAAACGAGGGTGGGGAGTTTGGGGGGCCCTGGATGGAGAGCCTCCTCCACACCAGCTGGAAGGCAGTGATCCCCATAATAGACCAGGGTGTCTCGTGGGGGGAGAGGGGGAGGGACCAGAGCAGGATCTGCTCTTCAGACGGAGCAGCTCCCAGGGAGACGCGGGGCCAAACCTTCCCCCTTGCACGAGTGATTTGAGCCAGACTGAAGCTGGGGGCCTGCACAGAAGCCCCTTGAGTTGCCCTCCAGTTACTTTAGCACATCACAACACTAAGACCTCCTCCTAGGAGCAGGGTTTCCCAGCCACTTTCTGATGCGGTCTTGCCCTCTTCGGATGCGTGGATGGCCCCCCACAGCCTCCAAGGCCATGCTGCCCCCAGGTGACACACGAAGGGCCTTGTGACCTTGCCCTGCCCGTTCGAGCATCCTCTCCCCTCCCGCCCACTTCCCTGGGCCCTCAAACCTGGCTGTGCAAACTTCAGGCAGTCTTCCAGGTATGCTCTGCCCTCCCTCACCTTTGCCGTGCTGCTCTCCTGGCCAAAAACGTCCCCTCTCCTTTCCTGCTTCATGCTTCAGCTCCGTGACTCGACCTCCGCAGTTCTCCCCGTGCTCCAGCCTCTGAAAAGGAGGGTATCATTGCAGTGCGTTGCAGCTGACAGTGTGTTTTTACTTCTTTGCAAAGGCTAGATCGGGTGGATTTGTACCCACTGTGTAGGCAAGGCTCAGGGAATTGACCTGTCCAAGGTCCCACAGCTAGTTAGTGACAGAACGGGGCTATATCCCAGGTCTCCCAGGAACAGGCTCATCCCCTCCCCCTGTGAAACAGACCCCATCAAGGAAATGGGGGTGCAAGAGACATCTTCTTTCTTGACCGGCTCCCACCCCAGTCTGCTCGATTCACTCTCACCTGGCCTTGCAGGAAACCGTCTTCTTTTTTTTTTTAAGATTTTATTTATTTGACACAGAGAGAGAGCGAGAGAGGGAACATGAGCAGGGGAAGTGGGAGAGGGAAAAGCAGGCTTCCCGCCGAGCAGGGAGCCTGATGCAGGGCTCGATCCCAGGACCCTGGGATCATGACCTGAGCTGAAGGCAGACGCTCAAGGACTGAGCCACCAGGCGCCCCAGCAGGAAACCTTCTTATGCGGCCCAGATTTCAGGTTGGGGAATGCATTTTACACTCTGAAAAATGTCATTTCTCCTGACATTCCTGGAAGAAATGACAGCCAATTAACCAGTGACTTTGTTGATTAACTTACAACCCAATTAATGTTAATACTCAGATGAAAAAGGCAGCAAACAGAGCTTTTTCCTGATGTTCCGCGGTGAGAGCTTGGGTCAGAGTGTCTGTTCAGGACAGAAAATAGGGAGATGGGGAGAAAACTGTGCTAGATGCTAGAGTTCTGACTGGGCGGGAAATGTGGAGGCCTTTAGGGGGGGTTGGGGGGGAAGGCCAGGAAGAACCCACCCCTCCCTCAAGGCTTCCCGACCACCTCGGGTCTGGCTGCTTGAGAACAGAAGCACTGGCTGGATTTCTTCCTCCCTGTACGTTGCTGCCACACTTATGGGAGAAAACAGGAGGATTTAAGGTCTTCTTTGCCGGAGGATGGCCTTCTGCTGCCTTTGTGCTGTGTTCTTCCATCTCTTGCTTTAGTTACGGACGATGACCCACACTGCTTCCTAGAGCATCAGGCAATGCTGGGCGCGCTTGGCCAGCTGGCACATGCAAGGCACTCGAGGGCCGGGCACGCATCGCCCGGCCGCTCCTGCTCCCCGGTTCATCCCAACACCGATTTGCCTCAACCGTCAAGCATGATTGAGAGGGCTCGAGGGGAGAAGCGAAAACCGCTGGATCTACCCAAAGCTTTACCGTTTGTGTCTCTCTGCCTCCTTCCTACTGTTTCCAAGTTCCTTCTTTGTCATTGCAGTCTTGAGAAGATCTTTTAGAGTAGTCTGCTGGGGACCAACTTCGGTCTTCCTTGTTTCAGAGTCTGTCTCGCTCTCCTCTGTGTTCCTGACGGGCGTCCCCACAGGGGTGGGGGGGGCAGGATTCTGGGCCCACAGCTGTCTTCTGTCCCCCCTCACAGGGAGACGCGCCACATCCTCCAGGTGCCGCTGTTTCTGGTGGTGAGTCAGCCGGCAGGCGGCCTCGTTACTCCGGCCGCCTGAGATTTCTGCTTCTGTTTGCCGTCTGACGATGTGTTCTCGTGTGGGTTTCATTGAGATTACCCTGTATTATCCTCGACTTCTCCCATCTGCAGGTTGATGTCTTTTGCTAAATTTGGGACATTTTCGCAGGGATTTCCTTGAACATCTTTCAGCCCACCTTCTTTCTCCTGGTGAGACGACTTTTGTCATCGTTCCACAGGATCTGGGGGCTCTGTTCATTTGTTTTTCCAATCCATTTTCTCGTCGTTGGGGTCGGGTAATTTGTCCTTCCACCTGTGACCTCATTGACTCTTTCCTCCATCCTCTCCTGTCCACATGCCATGCGTCCATCCACTGAGTCATTTATTTGTAGGTTTCACGCCTAAACGTGTCCTCTAATCCTTCTTTACATCTTCTGTTTCTTTACTTAGACTTTCTGTTTTTTTCATTTGTCACCAGCAGGTTCCTATTTGCTCACTGGAGCATTTCTGCGACGGCTCCTTTAAAATCCTTGCTGGATAATTCCTGCATTTGTGTCCTCTCAGTGTTGCCTTCTGTTCACCGTCTTTTCTCAATGATGTCGAGATCTGCCTGGACCTTGGTCGAACGGGTGGTTTTCTATTATACTCTGGACACATTAAGACGTCCCGAGATGCTGGTTCTTATTCAAATCCTTTGTTTCCGCTCTTTTCCAACTTCTGTGTGCCTTCTGTGTCGTGGCCTGACGGTTCGGTGAGGGAGTCTGGGGGGTCAGAAGTGGTGGGACGGGCACAGAGGGCCAAGTCACCCCTTTCAGGAGCACCCTAGCACTTGGGGAAAACCACGTTTCCTTGCAGCCAGGGCCAAACAGCCCAAGTCAGGGAAGGCGGCAGGTAGAGAGAGCATCTTTTCCAGTTCTGCCCTTGGGAAATAGCAGGGAAGAAAGGGATACTTGCACAGGGTCTGGGATGAGGGTCCTGAAGGGCCTGAGCCAGAAGGTCACCTCCAGAGAGGGTGCTGCCCTTTCTTGCAGAGTTTCTTTACTGAGGAGGGACTGCAGATTCAGGGCCAGAAATGAGTTCTCTGGAGGTGGGGAAAGGCTGGAGGGGCCCCACCACCGCCCGGAGCCTTTCCTCCTTCTGGGCCCTTCTTTCATTTATTTAGGGTCCTCAGCCTTTCTGCTGAGTAAATGTTGAACAAATACTTTAAAACCACCCATTTAAATGGTGTCAGGTTATCGGCCCATCTCCACCCGGCCCTGGGCAAGGCTGCTGTGTTGACCATATAATGTAGGACCAGTGTTTTTGACACTGTATTAGCCACAGTCTTAGTCAAGAAAACAGAAATCCCACTAGGAGTTTACACAGAAACATTCATACAGAGAATTGGTTACGGGAGGTAGAAGGTCTAGAAGAGCAAAAAGGAAGGAGTGATAATCAGGACCCCGGGGCCCACCATTGCTCCTGCTCTGGGACCGCCGTCCACCCCCCGGGGCAGGTGCTGGGATGCGGAGTGGCCCTGCCCTCGCCCAGGTCCCAGGAGCACAGTGATGCCCCTCCCCCTGCAGAGCAACCTGGGTCAGGAGGCAGGGGTGGGCCGCAGTGACAGCAGCAGGGACCCAGCATCGCAACCGCCCACCCCCTGTGTTCAAAACTGTGATCCGTGGAGTACGGAAGCCTCATGCTTCTCCAACAGAATGTGGTCACACTTTGTGGGGGATTCTCCCCTCTCACGCCCAGGAGGGGACGCACAAAGTCCCGTTACTCCCCATAATGACGTCTGGAGGCTCGTTCCTGCTCCGGCTCAGTTAAAGTCCTACCTGGAAATTTTGTGACCCCAAAAAGTCATGGAAATTCATCACGGCCAAAATTGCTGAGTAAACAGGAGGAGGAGGAGGTGGGAAAACTCGGTTTACACGCCCTCCCAGAAGGACGGCCAACAAGACGTGTGGTTTGATGGTGTTCATTTGAATGACTGGTCCGGCAGCCGGAGTCAGTATCTGTCGGTTCCCGCCGCCCCGTGCGTGGTGTGGGGCCCTTGCCCCAATATTGGATGGTTTGAATTCCTAGGAGCCCTGCTTTTCCTGAGAGGCCATCGTTTTCCACTAACTTTTTAAAAATAGCCTTGTTGTGGCATAACTTACAGGAATAATATGCACTCGTTTCAGTGTAGAGCTTTGAGTTTTGAAAAACATGTACAGCCACCTAATCAGCATGACTCGGTTCCCGGCATCCCCGAAGGTTCTGTGGGCCCGTCGGCAGCGACCTCCCCCGGAGCCCCATGCGGCTGACACTGTGCCTGTTGGGGCCTCTCCCCTAAATACAGTCACGTGCTGTGCGCCCTTCCGCACCTGCCGATCTTGCTCAGAAGCCTCCGAGAGCACGTGTTTGCGTGTACCAGCAATTTGCGACTTTTTGCTGCTGAGTGGCGTTCTCCGTCCCATTGACGAGCCCTGGTTGTTTATCCCCTGCCCTGCTGATAAGCGCTGGCGTGGTTCCTATGCGGGGGCGTGTGGCAGGTCTCTCCGTTGGCTGTGAGCCCCAGACTCACCCCAGAAGCACCTTCACTGACTGCCTGGGCTCCGATCGCATTTTCCCCGCCAGGGTGTGAGGCCAAGCCTGGTCAGCAGAGGGCACTAGAAGGCCAGCGCGAGCCTCTGGGCAGCCACGGCTGTATCTGGCTTCTCTCTTCTGCCACATCCTTTGGGAACCACCAGTGGGGCTGTCTGCCCCACGCACACACCCAGAGCCCCAAAAGGCATGTCCCTCAAAATCTCACGGTCCCCAGGACTGGCTTGGTGGCCCTGCGGCTACAACTCACCCAGCATGAACCCCTTGCTCCTGAGACCATGTGCTGTCCTGGCAATGAGAAGGTGAACCCAGAGGGCTGTTTCCTGCTGCCCAGAGACTGCAGGCCACCGCTGGCCAGGCAACCAGCAAAATCCTGGGCCCTCTGGGCGGTGGGGGAGGGGGAGGTTACAGCCACACCTCCTCCGATGACATGTGAGCTTGGGCAAGGAAGCAGGACTCCCTCCAAGTCCGCTCTTCCCCGTCGCCACGTACAAGAACAACGTGGCCTGCGTGTTCTTCCCGTGATGAACCGTGGTCTGTTTATCCAGCCATTGGGTTCCCTTTAGAAATCTCTTTTCATCTTTGGATTATTCCCTAATCACAGCTTACCAATTCTTTAGACTAAACTTCCCATTTAAGTCGCTATGTGGTTTCTGTCCCTCGCTTGGATCCAAACTGATAGAGGATTGGTTCTAGGATTGTAGATGGAATTTGGGAGTTGGTTTGGGGTGCCTTCGGGCTCCTGTGCAGTGCTGAGCTCCTCGCCCAGGCGAAGCAAGAGGCTGGTAACCAGGACACGCCGTGGACCACAGCACTGGACTGTGGTCCCAGGGGCTGCAGGGTTTGACCGTTATGGCAGGAATCAGTGCACCTGAGCTCTTTCCTAGAGAAAACGAGGAGCCGGGGGTGGGGGTGGGGCTGTTAATCTTGGCTCAAGCCATTTCTGAGAAGCACAGAGGTTCCATGATCGCCCCTGAAGGGCATCATTTCTTACAGTCCCCAAACCAATATGGAAATCAAGCACAGTATTTAGCTATGCGGGTTGCTGAATGTCGACTGTTGGATTCAGGCTTATCAAGTTTCTCATGTAAAAGTTAGGGTATTGATCAGGAAGGAATGGGATCCTGAAATTGACAGTGGAGAAACTCAGAATAAAGAAATGGCTGGACCCAGAAGAAACTGGCGATATTGAGCCCACTACTCCTTCTGAGCCTCCGCAGCGGAAATGACTCGACTTCTGCCATCCAAGGAGAGGTTCTCCTGCTTTATGTCCCTTTGCTATTTTCTCTGGGGCAAATGCCTCCCAGAGGGAGCCTCATTCTATTCAAGACACAGCACGGCCACTCCCCGTTGCCTGTGGACCCACGGTCAGGTCAGAGGTCAGCGTGATCTCTGGGGACGGGTACACGCTGTGACCGGGAGGGTACAGGTTCAACATCAAGGCGGGAAAGCTCAAGTAGCCCACCCGCACCTTCTGCTCCCCACGGGCTGGCGAATGGGAAGCAGTGCCCCATCCCTGGGGACTGAAGAAATCAATGCCGCCCTCAGAGCCCCGAAGGCAGCCGGTGACACCTACGGCACCCCCATTGCCCTCGGCGGTCGGGCGCACGCGGGAGCTCCTGAAGGAGGACAGTGGGCTGCCGCAGACCCCAGCGACTGATGGCTCCAGTTCTGGCTGCTGCCCCAGCCACGGTGGCTGTGCTGGGCAGGTCCCCGCGGCCGCTGGCGCCCACCGTATGGAATGCATCCTTGTTTAAATCGAATGTGGTACAGCGTCTGCGCTGCTGTACGGGCGCCTCGCATATTTCAATATTTTTTCAGTTCAAAGTATTTCTGAGTCGAAGCCCTAAGTTCTGGTGACTTCTCTGGAAGTAGGTTCTCATGGGGCCGTTAGGGTGGGCCCTAACCCAGCAGGACCCAGAGAGGTCAGGGCGCAGACACGCATGGAGGGATGACCACACGAGGACACAGGGAAGACGGCGTCTACTTGCCTGCAGAGAGGCCTCCAGGGAAACCGGCCTGCTCGCGCTGGACCTCGGACTTCCCACCTCCAGAACCGGGACACCACAGTCCCTGATGCTGAGGCCTCCTGGCGTGCGGCACGTTGTTACCACCCCCCAAGAAAACCAACACAGCGGGGACAGAAAGAGAGAAGAGCACTTCTGCTCCCGTTCCCTTGGCCATGTCTACTCACAGGGTCACACGTGGACACGAGGGAGGCTGCAGCGTGGCTGTGTCCCAGTTTTGGTGGACAGCCGGTCACGTGAGCCACAGGCCTTGCTCTCAGCTGAGAAATCACATGGAACCTGCGTCAGGCAAGTCAGAAACAGACAGTGAGCTACAATCCGTCACCAACGTCCGTCTGTCCTCTCTCAGCTCATACAAGCTCACTCTCGCCCACGTCTCCCCCGCTGCAGAGACGAGTGTCGCGACCAGACAGTCTGGGACGGCAGCCTTCTCTGAGGCATGCTGCCTGACTGGAACCTGGCTTTACCAAACCAGCTCAACAAGGCATTTGGGGGCCACCGGACTTGAACCTGGGCTGGTGCACCTGTAGTCTGCTTGCCCGTCAGATCCGCTCTCCCTCCCTCACGCCAGTCGCGCCCAGAGGGAGATACCAATTCATCGTTTCAATTTGTTTTCAAGACCACAGAGAAGTGAAAGCTACAAAGCAAAAGCAGCCCCCCGCCTTCTGTTCTTCTCCAACCCCACAGTTAAACTCCCCAGATGTGACCCCTATTTAAAAAAGTATCATCAGTGTCCTTTCAGAAGTTTTTCTCTGAAAAAGAGGGATCTGGGGGGAAGACAGAAAGTTTAGCCTGAGCCCTTGAACCTGAGGTACTCTTGGACATTGGGGTGGGTGGGGGGAGTTCTCCTGGGGGCAACTGAGGAAAGGGGTCTAGAGTTTAATACAAGCATCTGGACTAAATTTTTATGATATATCCTCAGAAATCTGACTTCTGGACCTAGATTTGCTAGCAACTATCACTTGAATGGATATTAATATCCAGTTGGATGTTAATAGGATAACCGTGTCCCTAAGCTTAGGATGCCTAGCCGGCCACACCCTTTCTAACAAGGCATTTGCATGTGTCATAGCGGTAAATCTCTTCTGCACGAAGTTGTTGGAGTTCAAGGATCCTGCTGCCTGGCTTCATTACGGGGTGGGGAGGGTCCTGTTCACGTTTCCAGTCTCGGTGGTCAGGAACTCCGAGTCAGCCTCGACTACACGGAGGTTTTCAGTTACGTGGGTTTCACCACTGGGCACAGCTTCTAGCATCTCAGGCTCAAAAAATATTACTAGGAAGAAACCAGGGCTGAGTTTTATTTCCCGTAACAATGAACCAGCTTGTCTCGAACTAACACTTGAACCAAGAATGACTAGAAAAGACGGACCCAGTGCAAATAAGCATCTTTCAACAGCATTGCAGAGATCCCAGGGAGGGGAGCCCAACGTCTGGTACATTTTCCCCTCAAGATAAGTATCTGCCAGTTACAAACGCTGCCGCTGCAGAGGCCGTGAAGCTCACCGTTGGTGGCTCCATGGGCCTGGGAACAATTGTCATTCAGAGGTGGCCAAGGAGGGGAGGACGTCCAATACCCCAGGCTCTCTACTGGGTCCCTGGAGGGGTACACTCTAACAGAAAGGGCAGACAGGAAGCGGATCATCAATCACAAGGACAAGAGGCAGCTTCAAGGCAGCTCAGTGTCTCGTGTAATAAGGTGGCCTGTCCCTTCCTAACTGCTCGCTAAAAGCAAAAGTAAATCTCTGTATAAGAAAGAATCCAAACTCTCAAGCTGTTTTCATAGTTTGTAAACCACAAAGGTCTGGCACTCAGCCAGATTTAGGAAGGCACACAAAAAGACAACAATTGACCAAAAATTAATAGGAAAAACTATGACTGAAGACAGACCCACAGAACGCCCTGATACTGGGATTATCAGACATGAACTTTAAAATACTTAAGTTTCGTATTTCATGTCTTCAATACATCCAGTAAGGACATGGAAAATTCTTCTCAGAGAACTGGAAACCATTAACAACAATCAAACAGAAATTCTAGAATTGAAAGCCGTAATAACTGAAATTAAGAACTCAGTGGATGACTTCTACTCTTGCCTGTGAAGGATTAAACGCTATGGGAATTGCCCTCTGGCCATACAAAAATAGAACACTTGGGAAAATGTCTGGAGCAACAGTTTCCAGGCATCGGAAAGCAGGTAGCACAGGACTGAGAAGCGAAAAGTTGGGCGAGACCCACAGGTGCCCCATCTCACTGCCTGGGGTGACATCTGAGCAGCAGACCAGGACTCAGTGGTCCTGCTGAGCTCAGGACACAGACGGTGGTGTCAAGAAGGTTAGACAATTCGGGACAGAATGCAGAGGGGGATGGTGCTGTAGACAGAGTTCCAGGCATCTAGAGAGGGGTCCCACCAAGTCTTGGTCAGAGTCCTTGTGCACAAGGGGAGGAAACTCTCTGAGAGCAAGGGAAGAGATCCAGAAAGCAGGAGACAACAATTCTTGGAGATTAGATCAGGCTGGGAATAGTCTGTGTTCCCAGAGTCCTTGTAATGCCTGGGGCACTGGGCAATGTGTTCACAAGGGTCATGCCTAGTAGCAGGGCTAAATTATCCCTAGACCCAGAGCCGCTCTGGAATCCCTGTAGTAAATCTTAAAATCAAAACTCAAAAGGATTGGATTCCTCTGCAAGTAACTGTAGCCAGAACAAAATGCAACTCTGTAAAATAACACAGCCCTACGCAGCACTGAACAGCACTGCAGAGCCGACAATATCCACAAACGATCTGAGACGCGGAGAAGCAAGGAAAAGGACCCACAACCAAGAGAAAAATCAGTCGATACAAACAGACCGAGAAGTGACAGGTAATGACATTAACGGATGAAGATAGTAAGCAGCTATATTAAAAATCTTGTAACTGTGTTCAAGACTGTAAAGAAGAACGTGAACATCGTGAGGAAAGAGGCGGAAGGTGTGAAAAAGAGACACATGGAAGCTGTAGAGATGAAGATTGTGACACTGGGGTGAAAAATAAACTGGATGGGATTGAGAGCAGATGAGATTCTGCAGAAGGAAAGATCAGCGACCTCACAGCTCACAATTTGGGAGTATCCAAACTAAAGCACGCAGAGAAAAAGAATACTGAAAAAACCCTGGAATGTTGGTGAGCGGTGGAACGATATCAGGTGGTCTAACAGACTTGTAATTGGACTCCCAGAAGGAGATGAAAAACCTAAAAATATTTGAAGACATACCTGAAAATTTCCAAATTCGAGGAAAATGACAAGCCCAAATATCCATGAAGCTCAGCACATGCTAAAGGAAGAAATATGAAGACGACCCCACAAAGGTACATGATAAGAGAAGCCGCTGGAGAAGGAAAGGCACGTTGCGAGAGTAGAGGTGACTGTGGTCTTCTGTCCAGAAACCGCACAGATCAGGGCACAATAGAGCCTCACTTTTAAGAACTGAAAGAAAAAAAGATGTATCAGCCCAGAATTCTATACCCTGTGAACACATCTTTCAAGAAAGATGAAAGAAGAGCTGCGCTAACTGTTCACCAGCGGACCTGAACTACAAGAAATGTTAAAAGCCGCTGCTTCAAGAACTGAGGGAACCAGGAGGAAACTGTGTTCCTACAGAAAAATAACGTAGAGCATCTACACTGGCAAATATGTGCATAAATTTGAAATACATTTCCCCATTTTTTAATCTTCTTAAAGGAAGGTGGATTGCTTAAGGCAAAACTCAACAATGTGTTCTGCAGTTTACAGCATATGCAGGATTAAAACGTATGACAACACACAGAGTTGGAGGGGAAGGACATGCAAGTTGAGTGTTGTAAGATTCATATGTGATATACGAGATAATATAGTATTATCTGAAGATAGATTGTGATCGGTGTAAACCCTAGAGCAACTAATAAAACAAGCATGGAGACAGACCCAAACCACAAAAATTCTTTGTCCTAAAGGAGGCAGGGATAAAAGTAAAAAGGCAATAAAGGAAAATAAAAAAATATCTATACTGTAGACTTTAAATCCAACCATATGGATAACTACATTAAATGTCAGTGGTTTAAATGCTCATATTAAAAGGCAGAGATAATCACATAGATAAAAAAGGAAAACCCAATTAAGTGTTGTCAACAAAAGATCCATTTAAACATAAAAACACAAGCTCCCAGCCAGGGTAATGAGGAGAGAAAAAGAAATATGAAGGACTGAAATTGGAAAGGGAAACAAAAACTGTCACTATTTGCAGAAACATGGTATTATACACAGAAAACCCTAAGGACTCCACCCCCAAATTTCTAGAGCTCATAAATGAATTCACTAATGTTGCAGGACATGAAATCAACATAAAAAATCTGTTCTGTTTATATACACTAATACTGAACCATTGGAAAGAAAAATTAAGAAAACAATCCCAGGGCTCCTGGGTGGCACAGTGGGTTAAGCCTCCAACTCTTGATTTTTGTTCAGGTCATGATCTCAGGGTCGTGAGACTGAGCCCCGCATTGGGCTCTGAGCTGGGCATGGAGCCTGCTTACAATTCTCTCTCTCCCTCTGCCCTTTTCCCCCCTAACCCCACTTGTGTGTGTGTGTGTGTGTGTGTGTGCTCTCTCTCTCAAAGAAAGAAAAGAAAAGAATTCCATTTAAAATTGCATCAAAAAAGAATAAAATACTTAGGAATAAATTTAACCAAGGAAGGACCTGTACACTGAAAACTATAAGATAGTGGTGAAAAAAATTGAAAAAGACACAAATCCATGGAAAGACATTCCATGCTCATAGATTGGAAGAGTTAATATTATTAAAATGCCCATGCCTCCCACACCAATACGATGCTGCCTCTGACACCTGTGGGTCTTACCCAATCCTCTATCTGACATGCGTGACAAATCACCTTGCCTCTGCTTGCATACCTGCAGTGTTAGTGGGCTCACTACCACACCAGGCTTCCAATTTCACTGGTACACACCTGGGAACTTCATGTCTGTTTCTGCCTGCAACGGGAGAAGGGAGGCCTGGCGGTCAGTGAGTGCTGTGAGCGCTGAAGTTTGAGCCCTAGCTCCACTCCACACTCACTGCAGAATAAACGGGCAAGTTACCAACCTAGCTCGCCTCGGTTTCCTTACCTAGAAGGGGGAGAAGACCGGGCCCAGCCCGTAGGACTGTTGTGAGTGGCTCGCTCACAGACTGAGTAGCTGCAGGGAGGAATGGGTCCTGGACAATGAGAGCTGGAAGCTGGGGCAAATATGACATCAGCACTGGCAGGCACCTGGAAAGCCATCCAATCGCAGACGGGGAAACTGAGGCACAGGGGTGGAGGTGTACTTGGGCTGTGTAGAGAGCAGCTGAGAGCAGTGACGCGTGTGCGGTGGTGAGGATGCGGGAACACAGCACGCCCACATGGAGCCCGCCAGCTCCTTCCAGCAGCACAAGGACGAGTGTCTGTGCGCCCTTTTACATGGGAGGCCCACGGAGGGAACACTGCTGCTCTTAGGACTCCTGCCTGACCCCCAGTGTCCACGTACACCAGGTCCCAAATGACCAAGAGAGTCACCCCTGCAGGGGCGTTGATAAGTACACCTGATTGGGGCGGCTTTCGTCTCAGGGGGTGCAAAGCTTCCTGCGACTTGTGTCCTCCCTAGGAACCAAACACAGAGTCAGCCTGCCCCGGTATCCGGGCCATCGGCGCACCTGCATTTTCCTCGCAGATACCGAGCCGCAGATGTACAGACAGGTCAGAGGGTGGAGGGCGCTGGGCAGAGCCGGGTTCAGGCCCCAGGGTGATGATTCCAGCTAACAGAGTCGGCTGGGGCCCAGCAGCGCACCCAGCCTGCCTGAGTGACTCCTTATTTAGCAACCCCCCTCTGCTACGCGACAAAACTGCTTTCCATTATAATTACGAAATGACATTAGTCATGGCCACCATCATGGCAGTAAAGGAACTCAGTCGACTTTTACTGAACTACATGCCAGTGAAAATATATATATCACACAAGATAGGAAGAAGCCAATGGGTTAATACCTCTAACCTACTTGAATGCATTTTTTCAAAGGGGAAAAACCTTCAACCTATATACTGGTCTGTTATGGTTTAATAACCTTTAAATAGAAATCAAATAAGTGACATAATTTTAAAGGAATAATAAATTTCAATTTCAAAGATATCCGAATTCAGTAAAATAGTTGACGTACAGAATAAATGTACACTCACAAACAAAATGATTATATTTTGCAATTCGGACCATTGTGGTGTATTGGGGTTTTTTTTGGTTTGTTGGTTTGGTTTCTTGTCCCCCATTATCTTTTTAAGTTTTTATTTTGAACTATATTACAGATTCAAGGTAGTAGAGAGAGGTCCCCGAGGCCCTCCGGCCCATTCTGCAATCAGTGACAACTTAGGTTAATTAACTGCAGTTAATCAACGTCCAAAGCAGGAAGCTGACATTGGTACGTGTGTGCTGTTTTTGGCCATTTGAAAAAAAAAAGACTTTACTTACTTATTTGAGAGAGAAAGCATGATCACAGGAGGCACGGAGGGAGGGGGAGGAGAGGACTGCCCGCTGAATGAGGAGCCTGATGCAGGGCTCGATCCCAGGACCCTGAGATCATGACCTGAGCCGAAGGCAGGCGCTTCACCGACTGAGCCACCCAGGCGTCCCTGTTCTTTACCATTTAATTACAGGTTAGTAGCGACCACTGCATTCAGGATATAGGAAGGTTACCCCTCACCTCACAGCGTCTCTCTGTTTCCCTTTCGGAAGGTTTGAACACTAATAAAAACTCCCAGCGGCCTCACAGAATGGCAGACTTGAAGGCGCTCGAGGTCCATCTTTGTCTTTGTGGTCACTGTGCTTTCCGGAGGGACACTGACTACCCTGGGTGTCAGGGGTGTGTAGTCCCGCCGCACCATGACCGCCCACGGTCCTGCAGCCCGCCCGCCCTCAAGATGCATGTGAGTGCCTGGGCTGGCTGCAATGTCCCAGTTCTCCGAGCGACTTCCACGTAGGCCACAGTGTTCACGAAAAGATAGAGAATAAGCGCGTGCTAGTCTGGAAACTCTGTAGTGGTTGTTTAGAAGTAAAACCAACGCAAGATTTGGGTTACCCTGTTTAGAGTAGTGGCGCACAGCGATAGTAAAAAGCAGATCAACTTGTACTCAGCTTTGTGATTGTTCTTAAATTCTCTGCAGACAATGTACCCCTACGGCCTCGCCTGCTGCAGACCCTGCCTTGGCCCCTGCCTTGGGCTTCAAAGCACCTCTGGCCCAGGTTGAAATTTAAATTCCAGTCTGGACATTTTACCTGGGATGGATGTTAAATCTATAAATGAGAGGTTCCAGAACAGGGTTGCTGCTTACAGTTGTGCAGGTTGTTCACTGCACAAGGGTACCAAGCTCGAGGGCAAGCAAGGGGCTCAACCCCAGCCTGTGCTGGGGCTGCTGCCATGCCTACCTGCAAGACGGGGTGTCTTTATCTAATTTGTACAAAGATGCTCTGTGGGCAGTGCTGGGTAAATTGTGTCCCACAAAGAGACATATTTAAGTCCTGACTCCCCAGGGCCTGCGAATGTCACTCAATTTAGAAATAGATGTTTTTGCAGATGTAATTGGTTGAGATGAAGTCAGGCTGGGTCAGTGTGGGTTCTGACCCAGTGACTGGAGGCCTTGTGAGGAGGGAGATCTGGACACACGGACACATGGGAAGAAGGCCATGTGACCACAGAGGCAGACACTGGAGCGACCACAGCCACCAGAAGCTGGAGGAGACAAAGACGCGTCCCTCCCTGGCCCTCGGAGGGAGCGCAGCCCCACGGACACCTGATCCCGCACTCCAGCCTCCAGCGCCCCTGAGAGAATAGACTGAGCCCAGGAAACCACACAGCCAGTCACAGCCCTGTTCCCAAGCCCTCCTTGTGGGCGTTTTTAAACATCAGGACTTCCCCCAATCCCCTAGAAACACGAGGTTATTAGCTGGGGTGGAGATGGGGCCACAAATCTTGTTCTCATGGACCTTAGGGACCTGTGGCGAAGAAAGATACCAAGAGCAGCGTAACAGGGAGGGACACAAACCTTCTGTGGGCAGAAGGGCTGGCTGGGGCAGCGAGGGCTGGCGCTACCTTGTTGTTTCCAGACAGACCAGCAGAGGGCGCTTGGGCCACGGGCTCAGCGCCTCCACCCTGCACTAGGTAGGGTAGCAGGCTGAGCTCCAGGCCATGGGGGCCCTTCCCAGGCCGCCCTCCTTCTCTCAGCCTCTGGGAAGCTCCCCCACCCTGTCCCACAGGGTCCCAGGTCCTCCCAGTGCAGGAATGGCCCCAGTCCCAGGGGAGGAAGCCGGGGCTCCATAGAGGCAAGGAGGGTCCAGTCTGGGCACCCGCACCTCCTCTGTCCCCACATGTCCTGGGGAAGGTACCTGGCTTCACCCCAAGACCTGAAATCCAAGGCTGGCCCCTGCATGAGAAAGGGGGGTGGGCGTGTGACAGCAGCCAGCCAGGGGCTCCAGCCGGCCAGCACACAGCCATCTATAGGGAGAAGGACAACAAGGACCAGGGTCACAGGGCTGAGGAGGCCACATCACCTTTGTGCCCCGAATGGCCGGCCACAGTGCCTTTGCATCCAGGCCTCTGAGCTGCTGTCACACGCATGCACCCAGCGCCAACGCCTCCCCTGCCCACTGCACTGGGCCTCCAGAGACCTCTCTCCACCTCCTACTCCTGGGCTTGGCACATTCCGGCTTCCTCTCTGCGGCTGGGCCCCTCAGCTCCCTCCCGCCCCCGGGCACCTGCTGGTCTCCTAGCCCAGGACTGGAATCCTGGCTGAGCCCTCCCCAGCTGCCCTGCTCTGTTTGGGGAATGCCTCCTAGCTGGCTTCCTCGTCAGAAGGATGACAATGCTACCCAGTTCCACGGGGCTTATGTGCACAGGACCACGTGCTCGGTCCAACACGACGACCGGCGAGGAATTTCTGAGCGTCTAATAGTGTCTCCTTGTTCCAATCTTGCGAGTACTTCCTCTGAACCTGACCTTTTACTCAGCACCTCGAAAGCAGCACCTCATTTTATCCACAGTAATCCCTGAACGTGGGGCTGTTACCGTCCCCACCAGACAGCTACGGAAACAGGCTCAGCCAAGTCCTGCTGCTTGTCCCCAGTCCCAGGCTGGCGAGGGGCAGCCACAGCTGCCAAGGAGCCCGTGAGGGCAGACGTGCAGTGGGAGCCTCGCCTGCCTGGAGGGGTGGGGGGCTCCCCTGCAGTGTCTTGACCGACATGTCCTCCCAGCTCTGGCACCACCTACGCAGCTCGGGGTGGGGTCCCTGTCTGAGCCTCAGTTTCCCCATCGAGAAGTGCAGGGGCAGTACCAGTGCCCCATCCAGTGATGAGGCTGAAGCGTGGGATCCAGAAAGAGGAAGAGGATGGGGGACCTGGGGGGAGCAGGAAGGGAAAGCAGAAAGCGGGGCCAGCAGAGTGGGGGCCCATGGACAGAACGAGGGTACAGGGAAGGCCAGAGCCCCCAGTGGAAGGAGACCACGGAATCGCCCCAGTGGGGAGGCTCCAGCGGGTCCCTTGTGTGTGGGGGGAGAGCTTTGTTCACTCGGCACCTGCTGTAGGTGAGGCTGGGAAGGCCGGCCAAGCCTTCTCTCCCCCACACCCACCCTCTGAGGGTGGCACTCCTGGGGCGAGGTGACTGCGTGAACACGACCCATCCCCACGCCGGGTGGCACGGGACTGCCGACAAGAGATGGAGGGGACCTGAGCCGGGCAGGGGGAGCAGCCTGCAGGTTCAGGCCCCCCCCAGCCTTACTGTCAGAGAGCATGGAGCCACACAGGGCTGGAGAGCGCCAAGGAGGGGAGTGGTGGGCAGTGTCTGGGGCCGGGACAGAAGTGACACCGAGGCCCCCCAGCCCCGCCATTCCCCCAGGTGCTGGAGCTCCCCAGGAACCGACACCTCCCAGCAACTAACGGCCTTCAGGACGGACAGTCCACATGGCGGCTCTGCCGCAGGGCTCACCCGGAACACGGCCTCCACGCAGCCTCAAGGCAGGCGGTGCTGGAGGGCGGCAGGGCCTGGCGGGGTTATTCGGCTGTCCTCTCCAAACCCCGAGACACTTGCCTGGCTCCCAGCTCTGAGAACTTTCCAGAAGGACAACACAGCCGCCTTGCCAGTCTCTCCCCTCTGGCCCAGCTGCACGCCTGCCTTCCGCCGGGCTCCCGCAGGGTGTGTGCGGGCCTCGGAAGTCCCCACCCACCTGCACCCACCCCGGACCCTCAAGGCCACGCACGGACCACCCAGCTGCCCGAGGCCGGGTTCCCAGCGCTGCCTGTGTGGGATGCTAGTGGCTGTGGCATTGGGCCCTGACTCTTGGACACATGTCCTTGGCAGGTGGTCCCAGCACCGCCATCCCCACCGCGCCGCGGGGCGCCTGCCACGGGGCCGTGTTCAGCTCGGTGCCCCTCCCATGGCGAGCACACACGGCATCCACACGGTGGCACAGGGGCCTTTCTGACGCCTCATGTGCTCACGTGCACGGAGTAGGCAAGGCCCCCCGCCGGGGACCGCTGTGCCAGTCACTTCCTCCGGCCAGGAGGACAAGAGAAGCCAGAGCACGGGAAAGTCAGGGCGGCTGGGCTCAGGCGGAGGCTAAAGTCTATCGCAGTGAGGGAGGGGAGGCCTCCTGTGGGCAGGGCGTCTGCAGGGCAGTGGGGTGGGGGCTGAGACGGTGGGTGGGGACAGAGCAGTCTGGCCCAGCGCGCCAGACCCCGGGCCAGAGAATAAGCTTAAATGCCACGTGCTGCCTTGTCTTGCCTCCCGGAGCCCAGGAGAGTCAACCAGGCACGGGGGATAGAGGAGCTGGACACCCCGGCCCCCCATCCACATCTGCCAGCCCTGCAGCCTCAGACAGGGTTGGGGACACCCTCTCCTCCCTGGGCAGGGCCTCCTCGGACTCACTCTTACCCACAGCAAGATGGCGTCCGGATAGCAGGGCACCAGGTGACCAGAATGATGTCCTTTGTTCTCTGCCCCAGCAAGAAGTGGGAAGAGGTCCTGCCCGCCGTGGCCAGCTTGCTGCCAAAGGTGTCAGCCCGTGTGTGCGGACCAGGCGCGTGGCGGGCCCTCAGCAAGGCGGACTCCCAGCTTTGCCCCCCGGGTCCCGGTCAAGGGAAGGGTCCCCGGAGCGCCCTGTCCTCTCGTGTTCTCTGTCTCCCCAGCAGAAGTCAGGTTGGACCGCACAGGGATCCTTACTGAATCAGAGTCTACTGCTGCCTGACGAGTTCCCGCAAACCCAGCAGCCCGTGCTCGTCATCTCGGCGCGTCTGCGGTCAGGCGAGCAGGCGGGGTCCTCGCGGGTGGGCCCACAGAGCCCCAGCTGTGGGCCCAGACGACCACAGAACTACTCCGGAGCTCACTCAGGCTGTCGGCAGAATCTGCCTCCTTGCTCTCAGCAACTGGAGGCTGCCCTGGGGTCCTGGCCCCGTGGCTCCTGCGTGGGCCCCACACACGTGGCAGCCAATTTCCAGGCCTGCAGAACCGCTCTGACCTCAGGGAGGCCCCGTCCCCGTTAGGTCAGGTCCGGGATCGTCTCTCTTTTGATCCACTCAACACAACCAGTTAGGGATCTCAGTTACCTTAGCAAATGCCTTTTGCCCGGTAGTGGACAGGCAGCCCTTCAGACCACAGTCTGTCCTCGGTCTGGGCTTACACAGAGCATGTCACCAGGGGGCGCTCATGGAATTCAACCGGCCGCGGGTCCCTGCTCAGAACGTCAAGAGATAAATTGTATTCTATGTAATAGAAACATAAAACAGCAAAGCCTTTAAAAACCAGATTTCTGAACGAAGGTAGATCCCTCATGTGACGTGTGCTGAAAGGAGGTATTCCCCCCTTGTTCTGACATGTGGCACGTCATCGGGGAAAGGGGCCCACAGAACAGGATAAGCTGGACGACAACGGTCTCTCCAACACCATTTTGCTCCGTGAGAATGGAAGGCAGTGAATACTTGGAAGGACTGCTGGACAGTCGTGTGGGTTGTGCACTGAAGTACCTTTCACAGCGCAGTCAATGCTCCCCCCGAGAGCTACGCAGTCAATACACGGCTGTCTGGCTCCAGCTTACAACAGAGGTCCCTGGACCTTCCTCGGGCCTCCGACCCCTGTCCCCAGGCACCGAAATGGTCTACAGTTGTGACTCCCAGGCTGAGGACACTGCTGTGTGCACCACTGAATGCAAAATCGTTTGGGAACCACCGTGTTTCTGGAACAAGCCTTTCGGTCTCCAAGCAGATGACTACCCAGACCTCTCGGGAGGGCTTAGACCCCCCTCCAAGCTTCCATCCAGACAGGTTTCCAGCCCCAGCAAAGGTGCTCCTCCGGCTCCTTGAGCCCGCCCGACGCACCCCAACCTGCTCAGCTCCCTCCTCCCCTAACGCCTCCTGCGGTTCTCAGAACAGGCTGCTCTTCCCCAAGCCACCACATGTGGTCATCCTCTGTCCTCGATGCCCATCGGCTCTCCCAGACAGCCAGGCTAGGCCCTGGTCAGGGAGAGCACAGGGGCCGGCCTTCGGAAGGGGCCCAGTACCCCGGCTGTCTGCCCCTTGCACGGGGCGCCCTGCCGGCCGTGCGCTCTCTAGGTGGAATGGAGCCTGCCTGCAAGGGCCCCCGGCCAGCAGGCAGGGAGGCATGTCTGCCCCGTACCTGCTCAGCAGATCTTCCCCACCAGGCCCACCTCTGGGAGCAGGAGCAGCAGCCTGGGGAGCTACAAGGGATGAGAGGTCCAGACTTGAATGCAGTGAGCACCATGTGCTTTGTGGACACCTGGCTGTGGGTGACCTTTGGCAGTGAGGCCCACTAGTCTGAACCCCAGGTGCACTCAGGGCTGCAGAGAACATGGGGGTTAAGTCGGAAGGCGGAGGAGCCCCAGGAGGCCGCGGTGCTGCTCTGGAGCGAGTGCTGGCTCAAACCCTGGCACTGCCACTTTGGCAAATTAGGTCACCTCTCTGTACCTGCTTCCTTACCTATAACTTCGGGGTAAAGGTGTCCTTGTCCTAGAGTGGAATTAAATGAGATAATATTGGGGGGGGCTGGTGCTCAGAGGGCATGCTCAGTTCCCCAAGGCGATTCCAGTTAGGGAGCATACACGGGAGCCCAGAGCTGGGCAGTGAGATGCCCCTTCTCAGCAGCAGGGGCCAGAAAGCGTCCATGGCCGTCGGGAGAGAGCATGGGGCACAGGGCTCCAGCCCGGCAGGTCTCCCAAGGCCCGCTGTGGCTGGCACTAAAAGTCTCTAAGTGTGCAAAAACTGATGTGTGCCGCCAGCCCACTGACTGGAACGTGAACACCCTCCAGACCCGCGAGCTCATCATGTCTGTGTGTGGAAGCTCCTCGCCCCTGGCCGTCACCAGCTCTGGGCAGCTGTCCACCTCTCCCCACCTGTCCCCACCTGTGTCCACAGCTTCGTCCTCGCTATTGGCTGTGACCATGTCTGTCTACCGCTCTCCACGGCTCCACTGTGCTCCTTGAGGACAGATAAGATGCCTTTTTCTCTGTCTCCTTACCATTCAATAAGTGTCTGGTACATAAAAGAAGAGAATGCTCTGGCTTGTTTTTCCTTTGGATGAGGAAAGACTGACCTAGGGAACCCGGGTAGGACTCAATTCGACCAGCAGAGGGCGCGAGAGCCATGAAAGATGCACGTGGAGTGGGGAGCCCTGAGGCCTCTAGGAGAATGAGATTTCCTGGAAATATTTCTAGCAAGAAACACATTTATAATAGCTATTTCTCTGTCATATTCTTTCCCCTCGCCTATCCCTTGCAAGATTTGTCACTTGGCAGCTGCAAAGGCCTGCAAAGGCTCAGGGCTTGGGAAACTTCCAGAAAATCAAGGCTGTGGCCCCCTTGTCCATCCACATTTCAACAGCTGGAGAGGATTTAGACGGAATTGAGCAGAGATGGGAAAGGACAGGCCCTGGAGGGAGCACTCATACCCACGGTGACCTTTGTCCTTCTAGGGCCATCAGGTCACTGGGCTCTCAGTAGATGGGGTTCTCCAGAGGATCCAGCCCTCAGAGTCTCTTAGGGCTACCACTAAAGAGAGTGAGCACCCTGTCACCAGGAGTATGCAAGGCACTGGAAAGTGGGGCGAACAATCCCTAAGGACTATTGTGAGAGCCCATCTATTAAATGAGCTAACAATTGTCAACCAGCCAGGTGTAAGACAGTATTGGCTTCGAGAAGAACTTTAAATCGTTGAGAAGTCAAACATGGTCATAGGGAATGAACCACATAATTTACGTATCCCAGGCCCCAGTGCTGTAAAACGAATGGGTGCTTTTGTGGGGAAAAAAC
This sequence comes from Potos flavus, assembly GCA_028534135.1. Lineage (NCBI taxonomy): Eukaryota > Metazoa > Chordata > Mammalia > Carnivora > Procyonidae > Potos > Potos flavus. The sequence goes on along the minus strand of CM052892.1, from coordinate 77,582,790 downwards.
AGAAAAAAAAATTTTTTTTGTTTTGGATCAGGTAACACTTCTGACGAGGAAGTGTGTCTGTGCAAGGAGATGGCAGACTAGGACTCCGTCCTGCCGGGCTTTGTGCCGCCTGTCAACCGACAGCGGGGTTTACATTTTTAAATGGTTGGAACAAATAAAATAAGAATAATATTTTGTTACACGTGAAAATTAAATTAAAGTCACGTGTCGGTGTGCAGAAATGAAGCGTGGGGGGCCACAGCCCGTGTGCCTTACCCCGGCCGCGACCACGCTGAAGGACAGAGCAGGGCTGCGGCAACACGCTGTCTGCGTGGGAGGCCTAACACATTGACCTCTCTGGCCCTTTACAGAAAAAGCTGGGGGGCCCTGATTTAGGCTCTTAAAACTGGCAAGGAAGACGATTCATCCAGTTCACCCCTTTCTTTGTCTCATTTGGGGACACTGAGGCTTGGACAGGGAGTGGGCTTGCTCAAGGGCAGGAGCAGGAAAGGACCAGAAAACAGGGGTCCTGGGCTCATTGTGGGATCCTTCGTGTTCTGCGTGGCATTTGGACATTTGGGAGTTAGGTCTCTGAGCCCCTTCTTGGCACCCAGGGATGGGTCCAGGATTGTGCAGGAAGCACAGGCGGGGGTGGGGGAAGCAGGAAAGCGGAGACTCCTGGCCCCATCCTCAATCAGACCAGCAGAAGGGAGGAGGGCTGGCCTGCACTCTGGGGACTGGAGGCCCTTCCTGGCCTGGCATCCGAGAGGTAGGGCAGCTGTGGCCCCTCTGTCCCCTGGAACTCCAGCCCCAGCCCCAGTCCTCCGGAGAAAGGATTTCTGTGTCCAGGGACGAGAGAGGCACATGTGAGTCCCCACTTGAACAGGACAATGTGATCTGGCCTCCACCTGCTGCCTAACAGAAGCTGGAGGAGACAGCACATGTGTCAACAAGCCTAGGGGTTGGGGTTGCCTGACCTCAGCCGTGCCCCCCCCTCCTGCCCTGAGCCTCTCTGGCTGGCTGGGAAGGAGAACTCCGCCCCGGCACACGGACCACAGACACCCCCAATGATTCTGCATCTGTGTATCTGGTACCTGCGGGGCCACTCGTGAGTGGTGAGTGCGACCCCTCCCCTTATTATTAGGAGGACGGCTGTGGCTTGGCCCATTGCTTCTCACTAAAAGAAACTGGGGAGGGGAGGGAGGGGAGGAGAAGGTGGGTGAGGTGGAGAAGGAAAAGCCGAAAGTAAAAGAAGAAAGAAAGACAGTAACTGAATGGAGGGAGGGAAGAGAAGCAGGAGAGCAAAGAAGGAAGGACAAAGAAAACGAAAGAAAAGAGACCCGGCCGGTGGCGCCCAAGGGATCTGGCCTCTGTCCCGGGGCCTCTCCTTTTCTGCCACCTCAGAGACCAGTGACTCTAGCGAGTGGGTCACCTGGCACCTGCCCGGGTGAAGCCACAAGGACCCTGCGGGCAGCCTGCACTGACCCTCGCTCACCCCGAAGGCAGAGCAGCTCTGAGTAAGACCATGGTCCCAGACCCGCACCCCCGCAGGAGTCAGATCCAGTCTCCGCGGGGCCTGGCACTGTGTCTCCGGTGCACAGTGCCCAGAGCGCAGGGCACATCTCCGAGTTCCCCCAGACTGCCCACATCTGGCCTCGCTGCGGTCCCACGCGGCACCGCCCCACCGAACCAAAGCCCCAGCTGCCACGGCTTCCGGGTCCTGGGTATGGACTCAGTCGCTGACCCGCGCAGCGATCCGCGCAGCTGGACTGGGATCCAAGGTCCCTGTGGGAGCCGCTCGAGCCAGGCGGAGGGGTGGGTGAGAATCAAAGGCAGCAGGGGTCTCTGCTTGTCCAGCAGGGTCGCCCTGGGTCTTCGCTGGGTCAGGCCAGTTATTACCTGCCTATAATCTTTTAAAATTCACACTTTTACAGAAAACCACACGTTTAAGAAAAATAACCACAAAACAAAAATAAAGTTAACATATTCCAAAGGAGCAAGTTGGTAAAATACCCGAAAAGGGATAATTTGAAGGAAAGAGGGAGGGATGTCTCGAGGAGCTGTCTCAAAACCCGAGCCCCGAGCTCACAGCGGTTTGAAACGATCCAAAACGAAAAGTCCACACTTGACATCGAAATTTTCGTCAAGGAACGTCCCCCAGTGAAGGAAAACGCCACAGAGACCGGCTTCTCCAACGAGACAGTAACTCGGAGGTCCTTGGGAGATGTGACCTGCGAACGTGGGGACCCCGAGATTTTCCACTTTGAAGGCAGGACAGAGGTCGCCAGTCTCGAACCCACGCACCAGGCGCGCGAGCAGAGCGCGGGCCAAAGCCGGACGGTGCGCTCCCGGGCTGCCCACCTGAGATCCAGCGGGTGCGGCGGCCCTCCCCGCCTGCGGGCCCCGGCTGGGGGCCATCAGAACTGAAGGCTTCCCGGAGGAAAGAGCGGAGAGGAGGACGACCTGCGTGCGGGTCGCCGAAGCTGCGTTGCGCGTGCTCGGGAAGGAGGTCCGCGCGGAGCACGGGGCTGCAGGGGCCCCCGCCCCGGGGCCAGCTGGCCCGTCAGGGTTCGGTTTCCCCGCTCTGTGGACGGAGAGGAGGTGTGGGACTCCCCGCAGGCAACTGCTCGATGATCGCCCTCAGAGGTGAGCCGACAAGTCCGGAACAACCTAAGCTCCATTCCCGCCCGACGCCGTTTTTGCCTCATAAGATCCAAACGCGCGGCCAGTGGGAGAGAAGCCAGGACACCGGCCGGGATCGTGTGGGGGCCGGAGGGGTGCTGGTCCCAGGACCCTCCCGGCAGTGCAGAAACACCGCCACGGGCCACCGACCTCGCCCAGGCCTGCGCACTCGAATCTCAGCTTCCCCCGGCACGTAGGACCCCTAAGGCGAACGGCTCCAGAATCCCACCGGGAGGCTCCGGGGGAGGAGGAGGCTAGGCTGGCGGAGGGGGAGAGTCTGGAACCTGCGCACCCGGGCAGAGGGAGTTGGTTAGGGAGGGAGGTAAACCCCTTACCCGCGTCTCCCCTGCAGCCCGGCTGTGGGGTCCGGAAGGGCAGAGCAGTGGGGGAAAGGGGCCCCAGCCGGCGTCGGGGCGGCGCCGGGACCCCCCTGCCACCTGAAGCCCCTCGCCGCCCGCCGCCGGGAGAGGGTGGCTGGCCTCGGGCGCTGAGGTCACCTTTTCCACTGCACCCGCCGAGAGCGGACGGTTTCCGGGATTTTCGCGGCGGCGGCGGCTGGAGGCCCCAGCCGGGTCCCAGGCATTGGCCGGGCTGCTGCGCCCCTGCGATGGGGGCTGCGGGGCTCAGATGGGGAGGAGGGACCCGCTGTGAATCCTTTGCCGGCCAACAACGCTGCAGTTCCTGAGGAGAGGAGGCCCTGCTGTGTGCGCAAATTTTTTCGCTTAAAAGGGGTTTATCTGCAGGTCTGCTTTGGGATCGCGCTGCGCTGGGAGACCTCGTCTGGCGGGCGGGTGGGGGGGGATGGTTCAGAGGCCTTCCCGCCTGGGGGAGAGTCTGAGGGGGTGACGGGGCGGCCCTCCGAGGACTCCAACTACTTCCCAAAGGGGATTCTCCAAAGAGCCCGGGGCCTCATTCCCCGCGCCACAGGCCTCGCTGGGTCATTGAGAAAGCGCCCTGGCAGGGGTCCAAAGACCTGGGAGAAGCAATCTGGGCCTTGGCACCTGTGAAATGAGGTGCGGGGTGGGCTGCCCTGGTCTTCTGACTCCCCTAAATCTAGAGATGAAGTCTCACCCTGAAAATGACCTCCTTTCCCCAAGCCTGACCTAGAAGGCCAACTGGGGACCAAATGGTTTTGGTGAGGGTTACTCACTACCCAATGGGACTCCAAAGGGGTCTTCATCTAAAGAACCTGAGACACCCCCCCCCCAAGAGCAAATGCATGGGGAAAAGATGGTTCAAAGCTGGGCAGCATCCAACAGGGGCCCAGATAGGAGTGAAGGGATAGAATGAGGGTGGCTGGGCCTAACCCTCCAACAAAAACACCCCCAGGTTATGCCCTTGGAAAGACCCTGCCAAAGTGGGGAGGGGGAGGAGGAGGAGAAGGAGGAGGAGGAGCGAGAGAAGGGGAAGAAGGGGCAGGAGGAGGGTGGCAGTGGCCAGTGGGCCCTACAGGGGAGGGGGCAGCTGAGAGGGGAGGGTGTGAGGCTGACCTATGCCGGGAGCAACAGCAAAGCGGCCAGGGGCCAGTGCAGTCCGGACTGGGCTGCCCGGTGCCGCAGGAGACACTGGCTTTCCTCCCTTGGACTGGTGGCAGCGTGGCCCCACCCACTGTTGTGTCTGCCGCCTCTCAGGGAGGGAGGCCTGCTCGAGTGGGATACTATCATCCTCAGTGGGTCCCACGCTGTCCCCTTCCAAACAACCGCCGTGTGACTCACAGGACCACCCACACGTGGAGCACCTCGAGGCCACCACTCAGACCTGATGATGGCGGTTATGTTCAGGAAGGGGCAGCGCCAGCAAAAGGCATTCAGCCACTGTGGCGAGGGGCAGCTGGGATCTTAGAGCCTCTGGTAAGACATGCTCTTTGTCCCAATGGACAAAGAGTCTTGGCCATCTTCTAGTTAACGAAGGGTCTAGGGCAGGTGCCGGGGCTTGGGACAGGCCTCAGCATCTCATTGCCAGCAGCTGGAGCTGGAGAAATTGCATCAGCTTGCAGAGAGAAGGGCCATGGCTAGGGTAGGCCCTCCTCTGGTATGGAATTTCCCAGAAGCAAACACAGAGGACGGGCAGAGCTCACACAGTGGGAGAAGTGGTCCAGGACTCCGCAGAGGGAGGGGAGGGCTGGCACTCTCCCCAGCCTCCAGAGACACCCATCGCGCCACTAACAACCCCCCCTCCTTGGCCAGACTGTGCACTCCTCCCTGGCAGACCTGTGGGGCACACAGGTGGAGGACCCCCTCTTCAGTGATCAGAGCCTCCCTGGAGCCCCAGAGCAGCAGCTCCTCAGGACAGGTCAGGAGGCTGAGGCCCAGAAGGGGCAGTGGCTTGCCAGGAGTGGCAGAGCCGAAGAGAGAGACACTCAGCAAAGAGCTGGAGAGATTGTTCACCCCACAGCTTGGGCTTATATTTCTGCAGTGACTAAGGGGAGCCAGGGAAGGCTGGACCTCCCTCAATCATATGGGGGGACTCTAAGGCTCAGAGACCGGTAGGGTGACACCTGAGTTTGTCCCCAGGCTCCCAGGGCACCCTGTGGCCCCTCACCCAGCTCAGCACCGTGCTCTTACTCTAAAGCTGGGAAAAGCTGGAGCTGCAGCATCTCCTTCCCAGGCATCCATCTCTTCTTCTAAGTAAGGGGACAGAACCCACCGCACAGGAGGGGGATCACCAAGGAGGATGTGTCCCTGCATCACTTGGTAATATAAGCAAATCCCGGCTGGAGAACCTCTCAGGGCAGCTCGGGACAGATGAGGCCGTGTCTGGTAAACTGAGGCGGGAGTACACAGGTGCCGCCGCTGCTCTGAGAGTTGCACGCCTGCCTGCGGCTGCACCCCACCCTGGCGGGTGGCTCTGAGCGCGGGCCAGGAGGCTGCGCAGGGCTACTCCTTCCCCAGCCAAGCTGCGCGGCCTTTGCCTCTCCTCCGACCTCTCCAGGGCTCCCTAACCCCTGGCCAGGCTGCTGCCTTCCTAGAGGTCCCCGGCCTTTCTTTACTACCCCTTGCCCGGCCCTGCCTGCCTCTGTGCCCTCCCGCACGTCGCGGCCCGCTGCTTCCCGCGCTTGCGTCGGCCTCTCTGTGCGCACGTCTCGGCGTCCGTGGCACCCTCTCATCACTGTCTCGCGTCTTGTGTGGCCTCGCTGTTTCGCGCTGGCCCCTCTCTCACCTCTCTCTCGAACCCTCCGCTCCCATCTCTGGGGGTCTGGTCTCCGAGCTCTCCCGCTCTCTCCTTCCTGGGCGTGCGCTCCACCGGGTCCCCTCGGTCTCGTCGGCCCGCCCCTCTCTCGGCCCCCTCCCTCTCGCCTCCTTCTCCTCTCCGGCCTCCCCAGGGCTCGGCCTGGGGGGTGGGGGCGGTGGCGCGGGGCGGGGCGGCCGGGCGGGGCGGGGCGGTGACGCGGGTCGGCCGGGCTAGAGGCGCGGCGGCGCGGGGTGGGGGCGCAGTCCCCGGTCCGACCGGCCGAGCCCCGCGCGCCCCGCCCGCGCCCTGCGCCTCCGCCCGGCCGGCCGGCGGGGGAGGGGGCATGAGCCGGTGCCCGCGCACCGCCCCGAACTGCGGGCCGGCCTAGAGCCCCGCGCGGGCTCCGCGCCCGAGCCGCCACCGCCACCGAGTCGCGGGCGCCGCGATGCAACGGCCTGGGGAGCCCGGCGCCGCACGCTTCGGGCCGCCCGAGGGCTGCGCCGACCACCCGCCGCATCGCTACCGCAGCTTCATGATCGAGGAGATCCTCACCGAGCCGCCGGGGCCCAAGGGCGCCGCGCCTGCCGCCGCTGCCGCCGCCGCCGCGGGCGAGCTGCTCAAGTTCGGCGTGCAGGCGCTGCTGGCGGCGCGGCCCTTCCACAGCCACCTGGGTACGTGCGGGGCTGGGCGTTGTGCGGAGCGAGCCGCGCTGCCTCGAGTACGCAGCTCTGGGCGCACAGCCCCTGGGGCTCCCAGGGCGCGCTCCGGCCGGGGAAGTGAGGGGCAGGCGCCGGGCTGCGCAGAAAGCAGGCCTCGTGCCCGCGGGCCGGGCCGGCTGGGAAGGAGTCCGTTCTCTCCTTCACCGCCGACCTGTGGCCTCCAGTGGGGGCCCCGAGTCCGCATCCCCAGCGAGGGCGCAGGACCACACTGCTAATGTCAGACCGTGGGTCAGACCGACCTCAGGCCTCGGGCTCCGGGGCCTAAGCCGCAGAGGGCTGGTCGGGAGTGGCCGCGGCTGCCCACGGCGGGGAAGGCGGCCCTTTGGGGCAGAAGCCCGTGTCTCCAAGGGCTGTTCTGGGGGCTGACGCTCCTTCCGGGGTCTCAGGTGGGGGAACCAACGGCCTCTGCAGCAGCGCCGACTCCCGTGGGCCTCGCCGCGGGAGGAGAGGCCTGGCTGCGCGCCGCTGCCTGCCTGCGCGCCGCTGCCTGCCTGCCCCTTTCTGCCCAGGTCGGCTGGGCCTCCTTGGATCTTGAGCTGCCCGCTCTGGCTTTTTCTGCCGCCACGGGTTCTCTTCCTTCCTGGGCTGATCCTCCCTTTTTCTGCCGGTTCTCTTCCTCGGCACTCCTTATTCTTCTGGCCTTTCCCGGTCTCTCTCCACACCTCGGTGGACTTTTCTCGATGGGGTCTGTCTGCTCTCCCTCTCCCATTTCCTCCAAGAATCGCTCATCCTCCTCCTCACATTTGCCCGCACCTTGCCCGGCCCTGGCCGACTCCCCAGGGCGCGCACCCACCGCAGTTAGATAGATGCCTGCCCGGGAAGGGAGGCCGCCTACGTCCCAGCAGGCGCCCCGCCCTGCAAACGGCCTTGCTCTGCACCCAAGACCCTCCAGCCAGGGCCCCGCCAGCGCGGAGGGCCTCAGGGCCAGTTCGTTCGTTTTAATGCAGCTCTGACGCAGCCCCTCGCTCTTTGCATTGTTGTTAACAATTCGTTTGAAGCGGGGAAAAAAAAATCATCATAGGATCGTGAAAAATGGAAACGTCTTCGCGGAAAAGTCTAAACAGTGAAAACAGGAAGGACAATTTCCTGATGCGGGGGGGTGCTTGGAGTTTCCAGGAGGCGCCCACCCCCACCCCCGCTATCGACCCCCGCCTGGCCGCCGTGGGGCTGTGGCTCTGTACTGGGGAGCAGATGCGCTCACGCAGTTAACGTTCTGGTTTTGGGACACAGCGATGCCTCCTTGGCTGGGGTAAACGCTCACCTTCCTGACTCGCTGCCATTTCTTCTTGCTTTCCCTTTTCTGTGAAAGACATACTGTGCTTCTCGAAGCCTCGACTTTGTTCATAGAGAATCCAGGAGGCGGCTGGGGCCTGGGGGACACCAGGCAGAGGCCCGGGTGGGGGAGGTCCTCCTCCCAGTGTGCAGCGACTTATACTGGCTTTGAAGAGGGTCACCCTAGCCAGCGGCTCAAATCTCGCGCTTTGTGGCCCGGCAGGAAGGTTTTGCGCTGGGTGGCACTGGCCAAATGCGACGAGCACTCCCGCGGCACATAGTATGGGGATCTCCAGGAGGAGGAACACGGCCTGACCTCACCGGCTCCCCACTCTCTCTCCCTGCAGCGGTGTTGAAGGCCGAGCAGGCGGCGGTATTTAAGTTCCCGCTGGCGCCGCTGGGCTGCTCCGGGCTAGGCTCGGCGTTACTGGCCGCAGGGCCTGGACTGCCTGGTGCCCCTGGCGCGCCGCACCTGCCTCTTGAGCTGCAGCTCCGTGGGAAGTTGGAGACGCCAGGCACAGGGGAGCCGGGCGCCAAGGCCAAGAAGGGGCGTCGGAGCCGCACGGTGTTCACTGAGCTGCAGCTGATGGGCCTAGAGAAACGCTTTGAGAAACAGAAGTACCTCTCCACGCCGGACAGGTAGCGGTGGGGCCAGGCTGAGTCCAGCGGGTAGCGGGAGGGGTCTGCTTGTCCTGCTGAAGGTGCACCCTGCTCTTTCCAGAATAGATCTCGCTGAATCCCTGGGCCTGAGCCAGTTGCAGGTGAAGACGTGGTACCAGAATCGGAGGATGAAGTGGAAGAAAATAGTGAGTGTGCTTGTGACTTTTCGCGCCCCGTCGCTACCAGGCCCTTGTGCCCTCCAGGAGCTCCCACCCCCACTCCCACCGCGGCGACTTCTACCCAACTCTTCTGGTTCCCTCCGTGCCTGGTGCCCGCAGGGACCCTCTCAGCCCTCTCTCTGCCTCTGGGTGCCCTAGCACAGCCCACATTCCTTCGTGCTCCGCTGCACCCTCAGGCCTTCCTGCAGTCTTGAACCCCTAGGCCCACCCTTCGGTTGCTTTTCCCCAGCAGCGCTCAGTGGCCGCCATTTCCCCAGGGGAGGCGCGGCCTCAGATGGCCTCGTTGTGCCGAGCAGGCCCTGCCTGGGCACAGGGCGTGGGGTCCCGCTCCCCGGTCCCAGCTCACCGCCGTCCGGCCGTCCTACGCGCAGGTGCTGCAGGGCGGCGGCCTGGAGTCTCCCACCAAGCCCAAGGGGCGGCCCAAGAAAAACTCCATTCCCACCAGCGAGCAGCTCACGGAGCAGGAGCGCGCCAAGGAGGCGGAAAAGCCAGCGGAGGCACCGGGCGAGACCATCGACAGGAGCCGCGAGGACTGAGCGCGCAAAGCATCGACCCAGGCTCCCTCCGCCTGCTGAAAGCCGCGAGCCGGCCCCTCCTCGGCCACGCCGTTTGCTTTCTAAACGTTCTATTATTACCTTGAATGCGGACAGTTAGGGGCCAAGCAAGAAAGGACACAGACCCTGCAGCCAAGCCCGGCCTCAGTGCGCGCTCCCAGCCCTGGCCTGGAGACTCGTGTCCGGTGCAGCGGACCGACGCCTAGGCCCGGAGCTCCGCGCGCAATCACGCCCCGCTCCTCTCCCGCACCCCCACCCGCCTCGGCCGGCCCTCTGCGTCCTGACGCCACCGCCGGCACACACCCGCTTCCGCCCGTCGGGGACCCTGCCGCCCGGTGCAGGCCACTACAGCCCGATAGGGCGCCCAGACAGCCCGGGGACTCTATCCTGAGTCCGGGTCCCCCACGTCGCTGGGGCTCCTACCCCTATCTTGCGAAGACAGTGATTTTTTTTTCCAATAAAATATTTTATGACACAGCGGGGCTTGATGAAGGGGTTTCTGAGTCTGCGGGGCTGGAGGAGGGGGGTCGCGGCGACTTAAGAGGGACACTCGGACTGGCTTCTGAAACATCCTCTCCCTGGGCTTCGTGGGAGCGAACTGTGACCTGCCCCAGGGGCTCGGACTGGCAGGGCAGGCGGCCCAGTTGCTGCAGGACCACAGGAATCGCTTCCTCTCCGTGTGAGGGGCCAGGGTGAGCCTCCTCCCCTTACTTCCCAGGCCAGGGCTCCGGCGGCAGCACAGGAGTCGCCCAGAGGAGTAGGAGCCCCAGGCCACCGCGGAGCTGACTCGGGAAGTGTTTCGGGGCTGAGAACTGCCTCCGGTTGTTGGTTCGGTCTCTAGGGACTTGAAGAACCGCCTGTGAGGTCCTCGAGATGGTCCCGGCCAGCTCTTCATGAGGCAGACGGGGAAGGCTGGGACACGAGGTCCATACACAGGCGCCTGCCGCTGGGTCTTCACGTTTTGCGCGGTCCACGCCCAGCGACGGCGCCTAGCCTCGAGGTCCAGCTCCCGGCAGTGAGGGCACCTGACCCAGGCAGAGGACGAAGAGCCTCCCCAGTTCTCGCAGGGCGCCCTTTTTAGGGGTGTAGTTTGGTGGCATGTGCCCGCGGGTGCCTTCTCCTCACGGGAAGGCTTCTGCTGACTTCTGTCCCGCTAGGTTGGACTGGGCAGGCCTGTGGGTTCCTGTCCTTGCACTTCCTACGAGGATGACGAGGATGACGACCAGAGCATGGCGATGGAGAGATGGCCACTTTGCTGGTTAAAGCTCGGGGAGAGACCCCATCTTGGCCCGGCAGAATTCCGAGTGCGACCAGGACGTAGCCAGGTCCTCCAGGTGCAAATACAGGGGACAGAGGAACAGCATACTCAGATCCAGGTTTGGCATCTCCCAATGTGAAGACGACAGTTACGGCCTCCACCTGTGGTGGCGTCGGCTTCCCTCCAAATTGCGGCTGGAGCGTTCCTTGGGGAAATCAGTGCTTGAATTTCTAGTCCCCGAGCACCGCGGGCGTCGGGTCAAGGCCAGGAGGAGTGAGAGAGTGGGTTCTTCCTGAGGGCTGCAGACAATTCTCTGCACGCCCCAGCCCTGCCAGTCTCGGGGAAACAAACTCCGAGGCTGTTAGCTCCACCTTGTAAGCAGCTTCCAGCCTCCTCACTCGCCAGCGGCCCCCGAGAAATCCTGAGCATCCCAGGCGCGCGCCAGGGATCGGATCTGCAGTGCAGGGCTGAGACCCCATCCCTTCCCGGCCGAGGGTTACCCCCAGGGGGCTACACGTGGCGGTGGCGGTAACCTTCCTGCCCCATGCCCAGAGCAGCCCAGCGAGGCGCGTGGCTGCGTGTCCTTCTCTCCACTTCGAAGCGGAGGAAAGGGAAGGTCCCACAAGTTTTGTCCCGGGTGGGCCCTGGGTGCAGATTCCAGCTACAGCCTCTGTCAGCCGCGCGGAGCCGTAGAAGGAAGGAGAATGCAAGAGAAGGACGAGTTCTGACCCATTCCTCGCAGTGGGTTCTGGGGCCGTAGGTTGGACTCACTCTGAGGAATGCGACATTAGGCAGACTGCCCTGCGGTTCTGCGGCGTTTCCCCAAGGCAGCCCCCTCACTGGGCTGCACGGAAGGGCCCCGAGGGACGAGGGCTGGGGCGTGGGCGGCAGCGTCCGGCGAATTGGGAGCCAGAGCACAGGGGCCCCAATATTCCAGCGATGGCAGCCCCTCCAGACGCAGATGGGGAGCCTGAGCGGGTCCTGCTGTCGAGAGGTCACCAGCTCGTCAGAGGGGGAGCTGGGCCCCCAGTGCGGGCGGGCGGGTGGGCGGGCGGTTCCCGGCACTGCCTGCGCCGCTCTGCCCCTCCGTGGGCAGCAGGAGGGGCGGCAGGCTGGGCAGCTCGGGGTTCCTTGCTGGGGAAGCCGGGTTGGGAACTCAGCCCTTCCCGGAGAAGCCACGACGTGCCCACGGCGCCCCAGACCTGGCTCGCAGCCCGCGGCCGGCAAAGCCGAGACTCCAGGAGAAGGGCCGCATCCTTCCCGCGGAGGGGACGCGGTGCATCCACGGGATGCCCCCCCCCCCCCGCCGCGGAGGCCCCTCCCGGCCCTGCAGCACGCGCGCCCCTCACCGCAGGCCCGGCAGCGGGAAGGGACGGTCTCCTCGCCCCTTCCCCGCTCCCCGGCGGCACGAATGTCTTCTCCGCCCCAAGGTCCTGGGAAACACAACCCTGGGACAGCGCGGGCGAACGAGGTCGCGGCTGCGCCGGGGAGCGAAGGGCCGGCGGCCGGGGGAGGGAGCGGGCTCGGGCGTCTCGCGAGAGCCGCAGAGCTGCGGTGGGGGCTGGGGGGAGCTCCCGCGGCGTCCGGGACCCTCCCGGCTGCAAGGTCGGGAGCCCCCCGAGGGCTGAGCAGCGCCGGGTTAGCCGGGCCGCCACGTCGGGCGACAGCCGCCAAACGCCAAACCTGTGCTTTCCGACCCCGATGGGGGTCGGCGGGGCAGGGCAGTAGGGTTTGGGGGAAGGGTTGCCTGTAGGGCCGAGCCAGGGAGGGGGGCTGTGACCACGAGCCTGAGCAAGTCGTTCTCGTCGGTGGAAGCGGGAGCCTAGCTCGGGAGGCACACCGGAGTGTTTGGGGAGAGGGTGGTCCGATCGAGGCGAGCCTGAGGCCCGCAGCCAGTCCCCAGATTCCGCCCAGAGCAGTGCCAGGACGTGACAGGTGCAGTCGCGAGCGGGGGCTCCCCACGCCACACAGCTTTGTAAAATATAAAGTTTACTCTGGCTTAACCCTTTCCCTGTTCCGAGTTCCCTGGTGGGAACCCATAAGTTGGAAGAGAAGAAACTCCGACCGGGCCAAACTAACCAGGCCAGTGTGAGGTTTGTGCCCCCTGGAGGGAGGGCGCTTGCTACCTGTACCCGCGGGGGCAGGGAGGAGGGGACTCCAGCGTGGGATGAGAAACCCGGCATCTCCTTCACTGTTGGTCGCCCTGCTGCCTGATTTTCTATCTACACTCAAGGGCAGCTCCTGCCTCCGAAGTGACATCTCTGACCAACGCCCTCCAGCAAGGTCCCATGTCCAGAGAGGGTCCCAGCTAATCCAGGAAGCCTCTGTCCCCAAGGCCTCTCCAGGAACCACAGCGAGGCTGAGGAGGACCACAAGTGCCCCACTGGCCTGTCCAGCTCAGCCAGGCCTGGTCTTGGAGCTGAAGGAAATGTCTCAAACACTACCTTCCCAGTTTAGGGAGTGGGGGAGCCTTACTCCCTCGGTGAGTGGGGCAGAAAGGTGGCCAAAGAGACAGGGCCATGCAGGCAGTCAGCCTGGCTCTGGGCCAACCTCTCTGCTGGCCCCGGTTCCTGGGCCCTGGACACACAGGATGCAGTGAAAGGCAGGTCCTCCTCCTGTCCGAAGTGAGATCCAGTGGGGCACCTCATGGCCTAGCTCTGGAGGGGCTTCTCCCTTGTATGACTTAAAAAGTCCCCTTCCTAGTTCTTATACAATATTACTGAACCTCACCAAGTTTAAGACAACATCTTCCCTTTTCCAAAATCTGAGTTCATATGCAGTTTAGGGGGAGGTGTCCAGCGCACTGGGGGCCGTGTGTCTGCAGGATGTGACTGTCCCTGCAGTAGGTGCACTAACCGCCCCCGCCCCCCCATGGAGAGAGCCAGGAAGCCTGCTGGAGGGGAGACTTTTTTGAGGTGCAGGGAGACATGGGGGGTGGGTGGGTGGGGGAGCCAATCACCCTCCAGGCAGAGGCCAAGGGGCTCAGAATTTTGGCTGCGGGATGGCGATTCAGAGGCAGCTCTAACCTCAGAAGAGTTTTAGGAACACCTCAAGCCATTGTAAGGTAGGTATCTTACTCCGGTTTCACAGATGAAGATAAAGCTCAGAGATGTTAGGCAATTTGCCCAGGGACACACAGCTATTAGCTGTAGAATTTGGATCTGACTTCACCTGTATGGGTCTCCACTGCCCCACTTACCCAGCAGCCTTGAGGTTCAGCTTGGGGTGTCCCAGATGCCTTAGGGTCCCAAAGCCTCTGCTTACCCTGAATGAGTATGTCCACTTGTTCACTAAGTATTAAATGCCTGTTGTATTAAATGCCTTAGTATTAAATGCCAGGCACTGTGCTAGGCAT
>CM052892.1:77406074-77568461 GCA_028534135.1 Potos flavus | reverse complement strand
TTTTTTTTTTTTTCTTCATAAGGATGCAATTTTCTGCGTGCTTTAAGGACATTAGAAGGGCGTTTGACTGACGCGCCATGCGAAACGCATTAGCGGGGCTCGCGGCGCTGTGCACAGGAGGCGGCGCAGAGAGGGGAAGGGGCAGGTGGAGGCGGGGGCGGGCCCTGGGGACCGCGGGGGGCGGGGGCACGACGACGCGGGGGGAGCGGAGAGACTGGGGCGAGAGCCTGGCAGAGACCGGAGATGCAGAAACGGACCCACACATATGGATGCGTGTCGGAGGGAGACGGGGAGAGGGCGAGTGCGAGTGGGCCCTGTGGGCACGGAGAGCGGCCGAAAGACGGGAGCGGGAGGCGGAGGAAGGGGAAATAGGAACCGGGAAGGGAAGAAGGGAATGGGGATCGCAGGCACGGGGGCTCTTCCCGGGGCCGGCTCCCCAGACACGAGACGGAGGGTAGTGTGGCCCGGTAGATGGAGGCGAAAATGGAAAGCAGCCTCAGGTGCCTTGGCTCGCAGCTTATTCGCCGTGTTTCAGCCCACCTCCCTCCTTCCCAGGTCCCCCCCCCCCGTCTTTCCCAGCGCGCAGCCCCACCTGCCTTGTCGGCGGTGCTCCTCTATGCCCAGCCGCCCTGTGCACTTGCCTGGGGTCTGTGCTGCGACATGGGCTATTCCGTGTCCCTGGCGTCCTCCTGCACAAGGAGGAACCCTGGGTCTGTGCGTGGCCAGGCAGACCCGGATTCAGACCTACTGGCTTTTGCTGGACCCCGCACCCACTGCAGATGCTCGGAAAACTCCTAGCGCCAGGACACCTGGCTGGGATCTCTCCCCTTGCCACAGTCTCCGCAGTGTCCTCTCTGTCTGAACAGGGGTGGGTGGGCGGCAGTCATGCCTCTTCCGGGGTGCTGCCTGGGAGGGGGTGCAGGAGTTCAGTGCCACCTCTCCCCCTAACCTTGGAGCCCAGCTGGAACCCGGGGCCCTCCCTGGCTTGTAACCGGGCCACACACCACCCCCATCCTTCTCAGGGCAACCACGTGCTGCACCGCCTGGGATCCCGCCTGCGGGACAGCCTTGAAACCCTCAGAAACAGGACCACCAACTCCATGTCACAGGTGAGGAACCGGAAGCTCAGAAAAGGGGGACTTGCCTTCAGGTCCAGGGGCAGAGCTCCTCCTGCTCCAGCTCTGTGTCTGGCAGCAATGGAGGCAGCCGGATCAGCGGTTAAGGGCATGGCTTGTAAGCCAGGTGGCCTGACTTCACCACTTGTGGGCGGCGTGACCCATTTTCCCCATTCCTCAGTTTCCCTCTCCTTAAAATAGTGACCAATAATAAAACCCCATATCCTCCTTGAGCGGCCTGACCGCTGTGGCGAGCGGGACTTCCTTACAAAGGAGTTCTGGAACACCATGGGGGCGGTGTGGTGTCTCGGGGCTGTGGGAGCTACCGTCCCCCCCCCAAGGAAGCAGCCCCCTGCTCTGCCCCACCCCCACACGTCATCATGGCACTTACCCACGTGTAGGGGACTCTCTGAGAGGTCATCCGTGGATGGATTTCGGGCTGTCTCTCCCCCAGCATGTCTGCCCTGTCCTTTCGCCCCTGCACCCCTCTTCCTGGGACAGTGCCTGGGACATGCTGAGTGCCCCAGAAACACCTGTGGGCCAGAGGAGTAGATGCCACTTAGAAGCTGGGAGACCCTGGGCCAAACCCCCAGCGCGTGCTGAGGAGGGACGTGAAGGTCTCACGTGACAAAAGTTTGTCTGGCCTTCACTCCCACAGGCTCTAGAATGCGCCACCCCTCCTCCCAGGGCCTGGTGGTGGCAGGCCCCTGGCAGCCTGGGTGTGGCCCTGGGGGGCTCCACTCACTGGTGGGGGGGCTGCTGTGCTCTTCATCAGCCCCCACACCCCCGCCCAGGCCAGCCCACCCCCGCACCCTCTTCTCTGAACACACGCTCTACCTGGCTGGTTCCTGCCCACCTGTTGGGGCGCACCCTGTCCAGGCCCCCACGCTTCAGCTCCTCCTCGGCTGGCCAGCCACAGAGACACAGATCCTTGCCAGAGGCAGCGTCTCCATAGACCTTCCTGACTTCGTCCCTGTGGGTGGTGGGCCCCGGACTGTGCTCCCACAGCCCCCAGGCTTGCCTAGAACCTGGACACCAATACGTGTCCCCTCCAGGTTGTGGGCAGACACTGGCAGGCCTGCAGTGGGTGAATGAGTGAATGAATGAATAACAGCAAGCACAGGCCTTGGGCTGGCCGAGGGCTTCTGCTGTCACCAGCCCCTCCCGTGCAGGAACTCACAGCCAGGCCCCCGGTGAGTGGTGAGCGAGGGAGCATACGGTCCCTAGCAGTGATGGCTGGAACTGGAGGGGGAGCGTGGACTCCCAGTTACCCACTGTGGAATTTTCAGGAAAACACACCCTTTGTCTTCTGTGTGGCGTGTCGCCCTCTGTACATAGAAGTCGCTCGCTCCCCTGGCAGCTCTGGTTAGTGGGGCTCTGGTAGGATTGTGTTTGAGCAATGAGGTTGAGGCCTGTCGGATGTCATAGGTGCTTTCCGAGGACCCTTCCCGGCTCAGAGCTTCTGGAACCCTGGATGCAGTCCACCCACCTTCACGCACTGCGGGCTCTGCGTCCACCATCAGCAGCCCCCTGGCGTGTGACAGGGAGCGGGAAGGAGGCAGAGGTTGCACAAGGGAGAGGAGGAAGCAGAGAGGGACCCCCAGCAGGGCCCCAGGCTCCTGGGCTGTGGGATGCCAACAGTGGCCGCTCAGAGACTTCTGAACACCAGCCTGCACCTCCTGCTTGTCCAGAAGACCAGAGTAGTAAACAATGTTGTGAGAAACAAACTGAGGGGAGCCCCTGTAAAGAAGGGCAGCGTGTTTCTCTCTAGCCACGGTCCTGTGGATATGCAAGCTGGGGGTGGTGGGGGGAGGGGGGGAGGCCACGAGGCCGCGCCAGAGGGGCCTGTGGGAGCAACCCCAGCCTGCATGCTCTGAGCACGCCCCACGCATGCACGTCCATCCTCTCTGCCTCCTGGGATTCGGCAACAGAACATATTCACGCCCATTGGCACACCCGTGCTCACAGCAGTATTCCCAACAGCCGAAAGGTGGAACCCACCCACGTACCCATCAGCGGAGGAGTGGAGGAGAGCGACATACATCCATACAGTGGCATAGCATTCAGCCTTCAAAATAAGGACATCCCGACACCTGCCACAGCACAGGTGAACCTTGAGGGCACTGTGCTGAGCCAAGTAAGCCAGTCACAGAAGGACGCATCCCCAAGGATGCCTCTGCCGTGAGTGACCTACAGGGGTTAAATTCACAGAGATGGGGGGAGGGGCAGGGGACCGGGGGAGGGGCCGAGGGGGAGGGGGGAGGCGGCGGTTCACATACGCAGTTTAGTTCTGGACATGGTACTGGTGACAGGCGCATAACCACTGACCTGTACGCTTAGACACTGATGGACGGGCACCCAATGGGGGCAGTTGGTTGAGCATCCGAGACTTGATTTTGGCTCAGGTCATGATCTGAGGGTCGTGGGATCAAGCCCCACATCGAACTCCTAGGTCAGTGCAGGCTGCTTGAGATTCTCTCTGTCCAATAAATAAATAATCTTAAAAAAAGAAAAGAAATGGTTGATGGTAAATTTTACGTTGTGTATATTTTAGCACGATTAAACAAAATCTTTAGAAAAATACAAATGCGATAGCTCTATGCACCGAATATTCCTAGATACTGCAAATCTGGTCGTGGCGAGCACGCCTGTGCCCCACTGCGGGCTCCGCGTACCACTTGCACTATATGGAGCCAGGGGTCCTTCTAGAAACGGCTGGCCTGTGTCTGGGGTGAGGAATGGGTAAGATGCCCTGAGCTTCTTGCCATAAGCAACATCGAGGAAGTGGTGGGACCACCGGGCCCATAGGAAGAGGACCAAGGGGGCCAATGAGGAGAACTCCCGATGGGCCAAATATGGGATACTTTTACAACAATGGTTTGAAACACATCAAATATTTGAAAACTCAAGACTTTATAATGATACTAAGGAAAACCAATTAGTTGCTTTTGGAGGGAGCTAGGTGTTATTGAATGCAAATGCCTGTGTCCCCCTTAAACCCACATGTGGAAACACTAACCCCCAAAGTGATGGGTTGGGCCCTGGGCAGGAGCAGGGCCAGCCTGAGGTTCTGTTCTGCTGCTAGGGATGCTGGTGAGGGAGTGAGGTCCCCGTCACTGGGGGTGTGAGATGCGACAGGAGCCGTCAGAGGATCACTGTGCTGGGGACCGCCTCTCGAGTCTTCTCTGGCTGCTAGCGTCAGGCTTCTTCTCTCCAATCTATAAACAAGGAAAGCAAGGAGCCTATAATGAGGGGATGGAATGCAAAGCAGCCTTTCTTCCCTCTGCCCTGCCCACCATGGGGCCGCCGGCTCTGCCTGTGGTGCCCGCGGAGGGCTGAAGTTTGGAAGGTGGGCCACACTCAGGCTCCCACGCCGATGGTGCCCTTTACCGTCCGGGTGGGAGCTGGGACTCGGTGCACCCACCGAGGGAATGCCGGCCTGCGTGGGGGACATGACAGTGTCCCCCGCACGTCTGTGCCCCTTCCCTGCCAGGTCCGTGTCTGCAGGACAAGCCCCTGTTCCCTGCCATCTTCACCACAAAGTGCTGTTTGTGAGTTTTTAAAAAACACACTCTCTGTGAGTGACTCATGCATTTAAAATTATTTTAATACATTTTACACACTTGTGTATAAATGGGGCCGTGTGTTTCTCTTTATTAAAGGCGTCTTATTTAGGCTGGTCATAATATGATCAGGAGGCTCTCTGCCTCAGCCGGGGTATTTATAGGGACCCAGAGTGGTAAACAGTGAGCAGGGCTGCTCTGCTGCGTGGGCTCCGGGCAGTGCCCGAGCCCTGTGGGCCCCTGTTGGGTGCCACAGACCCGGGGCCGGGACCTTGGGACCTGCTCCAAGGACCGGCCGGGTCAGGTAAGAAGGGTCAGGTCCTGGGCTAGACACTGGGGTGCACCAGGCAACCTGGGGCCTGTCCTTGGGGGGCCAACTTGCTGCATTTTCGAGAACCTGCCAAGGGATAGCTTGCTGGGTTCCAAGATGGGGGCAAGATAGTCCTGCCTCCCTCAGCTCCCGCCCTCTGTCTTTACTGCTTCTCCGAGGTCCCTGGCCCCTTGGGGTCCTGCTCTGTGGCTGCAGCCATGGCTCACTGGGATTTTAATTCCCACTGGCACTTTCTGCTATGATGACGGCCACGTGGGCATCCCCTTCCGTGACGTGCTTATTCAGGACTTCTGTTCCATTTCCTATAGGGCCACCTGGTTTGTTTTCTGGGGTTTTTTCTTATTAAATTGTTGGATACTGTGCACATTCTAGATGAAATCCTTGGTCACACTGGGGGCTGCCAGGGGGACCTGGTCTAAGGAGTGCCACCAGGGCCCTCCCTCCCACCCTCAGGCCGCCCCTTGGCCAGGGCGCACAGAAATGGGCTGCTCTCTGCCATATTAGCCATCATCAGTGGTTACATTAACATAGTGTCTTGCAAATGTCGTTTGTAGGGAGGCATTTTAGAAGATGTGCGCAGGAGCATGGGTCCCCCTCTGCAGCCCACCCCTCAACCCTCCCTAGCTTGCCATGTCTTCGACACGTTATAGGAACGCCCCCCCCCCGCCCCCGATCCCCTGGTCTGGTGAACTCCTGCTTCCCTTTCAGATTCAGTTGAGAGGCTGCCTCCCCCAGGAAGCCCTCCAAGATCTTCCTACCCTGGAGTTTCCCAGCTCACTCAGTTGCACCATCCTTGCCCACGTGCCTGTCTCCCAGCCAAGTGGGAGACCCAGGAGGGCTGGGCCAGTGCTTCCCTGGCCCTCAGAGTCTGCTGCCCGCACACGATAGGCCCAGCATGCAGTAGGTGCTTGTGCGTGCTGGGGGAGTCTGTGAATCTGCACCTTGGAGCTGTGTCCTCTCCCTGGTCAGCCAGCAGAGGCCACAGAATGAGGACACCCATGTCCCCCATGTCGGTAGATCTCTTCATTTATTTAAAAAAACCATAAATTCTTGTTTCTGTATTTCAAAATTTGTCAGTATGTTTTTTATTAAAATAAACATTGTTTTTAAAGCAGTTTTTGCCTCATAGCACACTGAAAAGGTACTGAAATACCCACCAGGCACAGCCTTCAGACCGTCCACACCCCCTCCGGACAGTATGCGCGCAGCTGGGCACGCCGTCCTCACCCCGAATCCCCAGTGCACAGTGAGGCTCACTCTGACACAGTCACAATGTCACACGTCCACCACCGCGGCATCACGCACAGCGTCCTCACTGTCCTATACACCCTATGCGCTCTGCCCATTCATAACCCGAGTTGTGTCGCTGCGTCCAGGGTGGGGCTTTCCTACACGTCCTTCAAGCGCAGCCCACAGCGTAGATCCTCCCCCCGGCAATGGGCCCTCGAGGCTCCTGTGCGTCCTCCTGCCTTGTGACCCGATTCGTGTGCATGCTGGATAATAGTGCCTCGTCTGCACGGACCACAGTTCATCGGTCCGTCACCCACGGAAGGACGTCCTGGACGCTTCCGAGTCTTGGCACTTATGGACCAGGCTGCCATGGACCTCATGTAAACCCGGGGATTCGCGTGGACGTCAGCGGGCAGCCCCTTTGGGGGACCGCCGATCCTACGGTCACAGTGCGGTCAGTCCCCACCACCCGCACCTCCGATGGGACGGTGTCGACAGAGGGGCCTTGACGGGGGGACGGCGCTAAAACAAGGCCATCAGAGTAGCTCTGATCCAGCAGGACCAGCGTCCCTGTGAAGACGACATGAGAACACGGACAAACACAGAGCCATGACCACGAGGACATGGGGAAGACGGCGTCTACCCGCCCGCACAGAGGCCTCAGGGGGAACCGGCCTGCCCAAGCTGGACCTCAGGCTGCCCGCCTCCGGGCCGGGGAGAGGACAAAACACCCCGTCTGTGGTGGTTCGTTCTGGCCGCCCCAGCAAACCGACACGTCCCAGGAGGCTTTCCTGTTCATATAGTGCTGTGGTTCAGGCTGTAGGACTCTCGGGTGCTTTCACAAGCACATCACAAGTCGACAGCCTGAGATCCCAGAGCTAGCGCTCCGGCCGTGTTCCCTCGCGCCCCAGGCAGCCCGAGCCCTCTGCACCACAGAAGCTTCCGCAGGGACTCCCTGGGGCCTCCGGGGCACGGTGACCAGGGCCCTGGTCATTCCCCTCGGGCTTAATGCCCGTGCGCTGCTGGGGGCCAGGCTCTGCAGGCCACACAGAGGAGAGCGCAGGGCAGCGGGTGAGACGCTCACTCCCTCGTCCTCTCACTCACCCACTCACTCAGTCATACATTCACTCATTCATACATTCACTCACTCGTTCACTCATTCATTAACTCACTCACTCGTTCACTCATACATTCACTTACTCATTCATACATTCCCTCATACACATACATTCACTCATTCACTCACTCGTTAACTCATACATTCACTCACATACATTTACTCAGTCATTCACTCGTTCATTCACTCCCTCACTCAACTTTGGGCAAAGGGAAGTCCCTACCTGGCACGGTGCCTTTAGGTACTAAAGACAAGACAGAGAGTGGGTAGCCAGGCTGGCTCTACATCCCTCTGACCCCTTTGCTGGATCAGTTGGAGCCTCCTGCCACGTCGTGGATCACCCCACCAACGCTGACAAGCCACCAGGGTGGGGGAGCCCGGCTCCTTCACAGACGTGGCGGTGATGAGGAGCCATCGTGGTGTGGAGCCACTAGGCTTTGGGGGTTTCTGATGCAGCAGCAGCTGACGGGTGCACCGCCATTCAGGGCCCCCGCTCCCCACCCCATCTCTCAGGGGAGACCCTGGCTCTCTGCTGAGGCAGAACAGCAAGCTCCTCGGCCTCCCTGGCGCCCTCCTCAGAGCTGCCCTGCTCCTGCTTGCCTCCTGCAGGAGCCGGCGTCTGTCCTGAGCTCTGGGCTCCCTCACCTTCCTGGGGCAACCAAAACAAAGCACCACCACCGGGCGGCTCTGAGTTGTCTCTCTGTCAGAGGTCAGAAGCCCAAGACCCAGGTGTGGGTGGGTTGGCTTCTCCTGAGGGCTCTGAGGGAGAGTGTGCTCCAGGCCTGCGCCTAAGCTTCTGGAAGTTTCCTGGCTGCCCTAGACTGGGAGGAGCATCGCCCCAGGCTCTGCCTCCGTCTGTACACGGCGTTCTCCCCGAGCACGTCTGTGCCCACATGTCCCCTTTCTGTGAGGACAGCAGTCACGCTGGATTGGGGCTCCTCTGACCCCGGTCATCTACGACGACCCTAGTTCTGAATAAAGTCACATTCTGCGGTCAGGACTTGAACATCTGGGGCCAGGGGGCCCCCATCACTGGGGGCAGTGAGCGCGGTGGTTGGGGTGCTGACAGAGCCTGAGGCCTCTTGGTGCCACCGCGTCCCCAGCTCAGCCCAGAACACCAGACAGCAAGCATGCTGCTGGGCTTCCCTGCACATCTTGAGGGCACCCCCAACCCACCCTGCCCATGGCAGACTCGCCGACTTCTCCCTCAAACCCCCTTTCCCTGTGCCCCCACTGCAGCAAATGGCAGCGCCCTCCCCCAGACCCCAGCCTACTTTCACCTGAGCCGCCAGCACCTCCACGGAGACCTCGGCCTCCTCGTGGTCTTCCCACGGCCCTCACTTCATCCCTACATCTGCTTCCCAAACACACGGGCGGGACCTGCCCGACGCCCAGAAAGAACTCCTCTTGGTCCCGGGCCACTTCCAAAGCTCCAGGTTCTCTTGGCTTTAAGCCTGCAGCCACACCCTCCACACCTGCACGCCCTCTGCACTCAGCAGCTCTGTCTTAACACCAAATCTGGATGCTTTCCCATCCCAGGGCCCTTGGACAGGCCACCGCCTCTGCCTGGAAAGCCTTCTCCGCGTCCCTCCTCCGTATCCTTCCCTGCTCCGTGGGAAGAGCTCTCTCTGCTCAGCCCCGCCGACCCAGACGCGGCTCACCATCCATCTCCACTCCCTGTCTCCACTAGGGCTCTTACCTGACACCTGCCGTGAGCCGACCCATCATGCAAAGTGTTGTTCGTTGCTCGGTAGTGCCTTCCCACGTAGAGCGCCGCGGCCACGTCATCGCAGGCCCACGTGTCCTCAGAGCGCAGTGCAGTGCCCGCCGCACACCAGCTATGGAGGGAGGAGGCTGGTGAGGGAGGGAGGCCCCATGGGGAGGTTGGAGGGGGAAGGGCAGAGCAGGGACGCCGGGGCGGGGTGGGGACCGGTGGTGGCCGAGGCTAGTCCGGGTGCCCCGGGGTCTGCTGCTGCTTCCTCCCCGACCTTCTCCTCCTCCTCCTCCCTGTCCCCGTCGCACACCTCTTCCTTCTCCACCTTTCCAGGGTCCTGGTTGGAGGCCGGGAGCTTTCCAGCAAACCTCCCCCCGCCCGTGGTGTGGTCATTGTTCTCCCAACCATGTCAGTATTGAACAAACAGATGTTTATAGTTAATCCCTAATTTTGCCATCAAAAAATATACAATCTTGGGTAGAAACCGAAGAGGAAAGAATTTTTTAATTTACAGTGTCTCCCCACTGCTCCACTCCTGAAATTTGAAATTGCTGAACGGCCTCCAAATTCAATATTCCAAGTCAAACAAATCTATGTGTTCTCCGAAAGGAAGTATTGAATGTCTGACCGAGATGGAGTGGGGCGGGAAGTCGGCAGAGGAGGGAGAAGCTGCGCTCTGTGGCCCCTCGAGCTGCTTCCCAGGACGCCTTTTTTCCGGTGTTTGTTCGTTCCTCCTTCTTGCCGTGTTTTAGTGAAAGGAATGCCTCTGGCAGTGGCCCTTCCCAGAGGAGGAGCGGCTGCGGGTCTCAGGGCAGTCGGGCCCCCCAGAGCCCAGCTCGGGCGGCAGAGGGGCTTGGCCTGGGCGGTGTGGCCCGTGGCCCCCAGGGGACAGGCAGCCAGGGCTGCAGTGAGTCAGCTCTGCACAGGAAGCCCGGCTTCGACTTCAGGGCGTCGGGAAAGCTCCGTGCTGAGACCCTAGTCTGGGCCTGGAGGAGCCGCAGACCCTGGGGTGGCAGGGCGGGGGTGGTGGTGTTGGGGATGTGCTCACAGCGGGTGGGAGGTAGGGGCTCCCTGCTCTCACACCTCCCACATGAGGAGGGCACGGCTAGGAGGGGACCACTCCTAGACCCCGCCCTGAAGCCGTCCCCACTCCTCAGATGGAAATGGCTTTGCCCCCTCCAATCCTGTGGTCTGGGCTGCTCTCAGGGAACCTGTTTCGGTTGGAAGAGTCAGTGCCCCCTTTGCTCAAAGGCTTGGGCCAGGCCAGGTGCTGGTGAGGGACTGCAGGGCACAGGCTCCTAGACTCCCAGGCACTGTCCGTCCCCTGCCACTTGTCGCCTCTCTCTGACCCCCTCTCTTGCTCGGCCTGGCTCCTGGCAGGCTGTGTGGCTCCCTGCCGTGGCCTCTGACCTGGGCCATCCACAGGGCCACCCTCTCGTTGGAGCACATAGGTGGCAGTGTTCTCACCTCTAGCAAGTCTGGGAGAAGTCGGGGCAGCCTCTGTTTTATGGATGGGGAAGCTGACATTAGTCCAGGCTCTCCTGGGTGCAAGCGCCAGGAACCAACCCCAGCTGGTTTGAACATGGGAGGGAATTTGTTGGCTCACCCATGACTGAGAAGCCAAGAGGCTCAGGGAATCAGGGAAGGGAGCAAATGCTCTCAGCAGCGTGTCGCTCCCCCACCCCCTCCCCCCAGTTGGTCCCATCATGGTGCGGCAAGCACGCAGCAGGCTCCGACAGTCCAAGCAAAAGCGGGACTGGCTGTCCTGGGGTCCTGTGCTCGTCCCCGTAGCCATGGTGGGTGGGGTGGGGCCTGGGCTATGGACGCATCCCCACACCCCAGGGCCTGGCTTGCCCCTCAAACCACAGACAGCGAGGGCAGGGTTCCCAAGGAAAGTCGGAGCAAGCATGTGAGGGCGGTGGAATGGGGTCCGCCGACCGGTTCCCCAACAGCTGCCAGACCACACTGCCCGCGGTGGGGGCGACAGGATTCAAACCTGAGTTTCCGGTGGGTCGTAGCTGGGCAGTGTTGGAGGGTCCATTCCGTCCCAACCCTTTGTGCTGCTTTGCCCCATGGGTTCACCAGGTTGGAAGGGAGGAGTGCGGAATGCGGGCTGCTCACATGGGATCTTCGGAGTCTTGGACCAGGATGCACTGTTGGCCCCCCACCTGGGGGTCATCAAGGTTACACCGCAGTGGCGGGGCTCTGCTGATGAAATACGTTGCGGAGTCCTGAGCTCACTCATTCACTCGGCAAACGTTTGCTGGACCCCATTGCCGTAGGCACGATCTGAGTCAGGGTGGGGACGCAGCCTAGAATCCGCACGGCTCACGGAGCGTGGGGACGTTCCAGCGACTTCGGGAGGGGAGCAGACCAGGCTGTGCGTGAGCTGGACAGGCAAAAGCATTTGCTCCTTTCTTTCTACAAACACGTTCCTCCAACGTGTCTTCACTGAGCGTGGTGACAAGTGCTAGGCAATGAGACTCAGATCCTGCAGGGCTTGCAATCAGGAGCTGGTGTGCAGGCTGAGGGCTTGAGCCTACTGAGTGTGACCCAGGCCCTAGCTGCCACCACAGCCCTCCTGTACCTTTGACCTAAGGTCCCACGGCAGGGGCTCAAGTAGCAGGATCCCCGAGGCTGTAGCGATGAGCCAGAGTTTGGGAGACGAGGTTGGTGCCGGGCCTGAGGCCAGGCACGAGGGGCTCCGTACGGCCCTGCCAGCTTTCTCTCCAGAAGGACCACTGCAGTGCATAGCAGCTAGAGGTGTGAGGACAGCGCAGGCTCGCTGCCGGCGTCCAGGAGGGTCCTCCGCCCCGGGGAATGGCTGTGAACGCAGCTGTCTGCAGTGATGAAGCCTGTCCTGGCTCCGCTCCCCGAGGGCTGCCGGGGACTCGGTGTGCTCAGCGGGCAGGATGGGGGTGTCAGAGGCCCCTGTGGGTGTCTTGTCGGCCCCATGTGTAGCAGATGGCTCAGGACACCTCGTGTGTAAGGGCGCGGTGGCATCTGTCCAGCCAAGCGGCCAGGCTCTTCGTCGGAGTCCGGTCCCGTTTCCTCATGTACAAAGATGGACTGGGGAATGTCCTGCGGTGCCTCGTCCACTCTCGTCAGCCTACGCTTCCCAAGATCTGTCCCCAGCACCTCTCTCCCCGTCATCGGTGTCCCATCTACGTCATGGCTGGGTGGCAGCCTGGCCTTCTCTCTGCACTTACTGGCGCTCCTCCAGGCTGTGCGCTCTGCTCCTGGGGACTCCTGTGTGTGTGCCTCGGCTGCCTCCTGACAACAGGGACGGGGAGGAGAGATGCCACTGCAGGAGGTTTGCTATGGACAGTGAGGGCCCCAGGCTCCACTCCACTCAGCAAAACCCACCGGTGCCCAGTTCTGGGGCCAGACTGTCCTCTGCTATGGGGGTGGCCGGGTGCAGGGCCCCCCCGATGCCAGTTTACCCCCGCCCCCGCTGTCTTGTGTTGTCAGGTGTCCCCTGGGGCACATGCTGACGCGGAGTCTGGGGAGCCAGACCCAAGGGCGGGTGGCACATGCCAAACGACTAGGTGGTCCAGGGCAGGAAGGAGGACCTTCCTCTTGGGGTATGGGGGTTCTACTCAAAACTGACCAGGTGGGAGAGGAGGACAGAGAGCTGGAGAAATTCAGAAGTATGGGGAGGGCAGGGAGGGGTGTGAGGGGAGAAGGCCAGGCTCAAACCTGTCTGTGGGCTGGGGTCTCCACGATGGGGTGTGTACTGCCCAGGGGCCAGGAGGGGCCAGAACTCCTGCACTTTTAAATCTAATCTGGAGGGAGGCTGGGGTCCCCTCTCTGTCTCACCATCACCTGGTACAGGGGGTAGGGGGCTCCACTGCTCCAGGGATGAGGGTCAGCCTCTCTCTCTGCAGTCCTCTGCTTTGCAGATGTGGTGACACGGTGCTGTGAGCCCACAGTGAGGAGTTTCTGGATGGTGCTGTCTAGTGCCCATAGCATCACGTGCCTGCTACAAGCTGGGGAGATCATGCAGGCCAGGTTCCGGAAAAGCCAGGCTAACCCCCGCTCTGGGCAGCAGCCCTCTGGTTCCTGCCCACTAGCTCATCACCTGCTATGAAAATGAATAACAGGAAACCTCCTTTAGGATGGAGGCAGGAAGCCCTGAAGGGCAGCTCTCATGCACATACCGCCTGCTGCAGCTGACCTCAAATTCCCAGGCAAGACATTCTCTTTCCCACCCCAGCAGGAGGAGGGAAGATTTTCTCCACCCTGGCAACAGCCCAGCCAACAAGAAACCTCACAGCCCAGCCAATGAGAGATGGTCACAACCCAACCAACGAGAGACCTCACAGCCCAACCAATGAGAGATAGTCACAGTCCAGCCAATGAGAGAGGGTCACAGCCAGCCAATAGGAAACCATCACCACCCTGAATCCTGGCTCTCCTCCAAGGGACTTTCATTGGAAGCAGCCTGCGGTGTGGCCTCCTCTTTCTCTATAAAGTAATGCTCTTGTCTTGTGCTGTCTGGACTTGCCTGTGGCTTACCACAGCCTGCGTGTCCTGCATTGTGATTCCTCTATTTCCAAATAAGTTCACGTTGCTGAAAGGATAACTGGTCATTATTTATTTCTTTAGCAGGCTCCATGCTGGGCTGGAGTGCAGTGTGGGGCTTGAACTCATGACCCTGAGATCAAAACCTTAGCTGACATCAAGAGTTGGCTGCTTGACTGACTGAGCCACCCGGGTGCCCCTAGTTATTTTAGTTTTAAGGCTGACATTCCTTGGTGTCACAAGTGGGATCTGAAGGCGAAGGCCCCTGAGGGACTGAGGTCCTGGAATGGTGGGCAGCATCCATAAGAGCCCTCTGTGCACTCTAGTTCCGGGAGTCTTTCCTTCTCGTTCAGCCAGTCTTTATTCAGGATCTGTTTTTGTTTTTATGAAGGCATTGTCTTTCTTGGTTAGGACTCTTCTGTTTTCTATTTGTTTGTTCTCTTTCTGTTTCTGTTTGCTGAAACTTCTTGGTACGTTACCATCCTGTTCAAAACGGATAAACCGCGTGATTCCCTGTGATTTGGAGCAGCTGTTGGCAGACGGGGACCCCCTCATAGTTAAGTCGTTGTGGGGAATCCAAAGGCAGGATAGATTCCACCTGGTCGTTGGGCCAGGATCTTGTACTTTTCTGGAAAAGTGGGTGAAATTTCCAATAATTTGGAATTGTAATGGCCATTCTGGGGGAAACTTTGATTTAGATAAGTCCACCTTAAAGGGTACCCATAAAAGAGAGGATCACAAACCTCTCAGAGACAACTGAATGCATGGTTTGATTGGTATGCAGAAGCTTCTAAAAGACAAAATGACTTCAAAAACAGTTCTAAAAGGACCTTTACAGCATGCCAATAAAGAATCTTCGCATTGAGTAATGACTAGAATTGTTGAATCAATATGTGGTACATCTGAAGCTAATATAGCATTGTATTTTAATTATACTTCAATAAAAAAACACTTTGGTGAAAATTTTGGCCATCTGAGCAAGTAACCTTAACTTAGTCCATCTGCCAGAAACACAATTTAGATCCAACTATTCTTTTGAGTTTTGTACCTGAGACATGGCTAAGAAATCTATAAGATTTCTGTGTCTGCCTGTATGTTTATATATGATATTCTTTATCCCCAGATATTACCAAAATTAATTTGTGAAGAACTCTATTTAATTGACTTAAAGAAAAGTAAGTGCTTATATAAATTAAGTGAACAAACCCAAATGTTTCTCAAGTTCACATGATCTGGGATAATCTTTAATAATTAAATGCTAGTTTAAGTTTGTTGATTTAATTAATACAGACATGACTTAGAATTATCAACTTTGAATATAATGCAAACAGAAAACTTTTATTTTCCTTGAGTTTATTACTCACCTAAGTGCATGTTATCTCTGTTGCAAAATTGGTCAGCAAGAAAATTTGCTTGAGATGATGCTCACTTTGTCTAGTATCTCATCAAATTTTTGTGAATAATCTGAACATAACTGTTGGGAACAGAATGATTTGGATAGATGAATAAAAATGGAATAAGAGTTTTTAGGTGTTTTGCGATATGTGTACTTAAAACAAATAGCTCTTATTGTGGTAACTCAAAACTTCACAGTTTTTCTAAGTTAAAGTAAACAATGGAATTTCCTTAACTATCTGGATCACTTTCTAAGCAAGATAAAATATGAAAACATTAATTACTGAACATAGGTTTATCCAACTTTGACTTCTTATTTCAGAGAAACTAAAGATATTTGAGTTCTTTACTAAACTTTATGCCATGCTGAGAAAATTCTGTTTCTAGAAATTATGAAGTGTATTTATAGGTTTGGCAGTGTACAATTGCTTACTTCTTGGTTTTCACTAGGAATTAAGGATTCTGATTAATATATGTAAAATTAAAACTACTAACAACAATAAGGATGAAAGAAAATATATATGAAAAGTAAGCAAGGAAAGTAGGATGTGTGTTTTCAGTAAAAGAAGATTTGAGGAATGGAAATGCATTTTGTTGAGGGAAATAAACATGATTTTGTCCCTGGTTATTTTGGAAAGGGAAAGAAAACAAGAGATAAAGTAAAATGGACATAGAAAGTTGTAGAAGATTTGTAGGAAAGGAATCTTGGGAAGGGAATTTTATGTGTAATCAAGCTGGCTAAGATTAAAATGAAAAATGAATTTCAATATAGAAAGCACACAGTGCAAAATTAGAATTTGGTTTTCTCATATTACTTTCAATTCCATTTTGCATAATTATTTTTAGGTTATGCATTTTATTGTCTGTCAAACTTTTGCAAAAACGATGTGCCCAAAAAGGTGACTCTAGCTCATGCTTCAAGATGATTTCCAACACTTACAACCTTGTGAAGACAGAGACTTTAGATGGGAAGTACCTGAGAGTTTCTCCGTCCTCACCTTCCTTGTTACTCAATTTGGCCTTAAGTGCTTTCCAACTGCTATGTACCTTCCCTCTGACATAGGACAGGACAACCAGGGAAGGTCCTTCCTGGCACCGAGGGACAAAACGATTAAATACAGAAAACCTGACTCGGTATCAGTGATGGTTTTAGGGAAAGATCTCGATTAAAGGGGGAAACACGGAAATGAGTGAAGGAAACCTCATTTAAAGTGGAGGTGGGGTGTCAGACAGGGGAGCTCTCATGCACACCACTCCTTGCAGCCCTTTGCAGATGCAACAGGAAGAGTCATAGGTTGCATTCCCACAGGACCAAATCCACTTGATCTCTCCTGCAGGAGGAAGGAAGATTTTCTCCTCACTTGCCAACAGCCCAGCCAATGAGAGAGGGTCACAGCCCAGCCAATGAGAGAGGGTCACAGCCCAGCCAATGAGAGAGAGTCATGGCCCAGCCAATAAGAGAAGATCATAGCCCAGCCAATGAGACAGGTCACCAGCCTGAGCTCTGGCTTTCCTCCAATGGACTTTTGTTCAAAGCAGCCGCTGCTCCCAACTTTCCCCCCTTCCTCTATAAAGCGGTATTTCTCTCCTTTGCTTTCCAGGCTTGCCTATGGTTTGACATAGTTTTTATGTCCCAAATTGTAGTTTCTCTGCTATTCCTGAATAAACTCATTTTGCTGGCACAATAGCTGGCTATCTTATTTCTTAATTTATTTTTAATTTTAATTTTTTTATTTCAAGTTTTAACTTAAATTCTAGCTAGTTAACCTATATGGTAAAATTGGTTTCTGGCTATCTTATTTTTAAGGTTAATACTTGGAGCAGCTCTGGGAGGAAGGTATGATCACTAGCATCCTGCCACACAGATGGGAAGTTGAGGCACAGAGTGGTTAAACAACTCACCCTAGGTCTCCAGTAAACCTACTTATGGGGGTCCCCAAGTTCCTTTCTTGGAGGGCTACTACTGGGCAAAAGGAATTTGAAGGCGAGTGCTCTAGGTGAGGGAGTCCATCAGGGTGCAGATATGATTTGGGCTTTAGAAAGTCCATAGGGGTCAAGGGGTAGGGGCTGTGAGCTCAGTGGGGTGGGGCTGTGTGTGGGGAAGTGGTTTGGGGTCCACACAGAGGCTTCTGGAGGATGGGGGGTGGGATTGTGGCAGGAAGCCCAGGCCCTGCAGCCCGTGGTGTAGCCACCTCAGAGCTACCTGTCCCAGGGGAGGCGGGAGATGAGGTTAACCTCATTGGCCATCGCCACGGAATCCTCCTTACCAAGGACCCAGGCCCACTGCCCAGGCCTCTGAAAACCGATGTGTGAAGTCTCTTCCTGGGAGCCCAGCCCTCTCACTTCCTGGTGGGTGAAAGGTGTTGGCAAGCAGGGAGGCAGAGGTCTGGGCAGTGGACAGTGTTCTGGCCCCAGGGCTGGGTGGCGACCTCAGTCGCTCACCCACCTGCCCACCAGGCTGGCCCGAGCCAGAGTGGATGGTCCAGGGAGCAGAGGCTGCTGGTGCTTTGTGGCACTGCCCGGACCGGCTCCTGGAATTTCCCTCCCCCATGACTGGGACGGGTCCCCTAGCTCCCAGTGCACCCCGAGAACCAGCGGTGCAGGGCAGGGTGCCAGCCAAAAGCCAGACCTGCCACGGGACACCCACTCTGGCTTCTGCTTCCGCCTTTGGCAATGCCTATCACAGTTTCCTCTGCCCGGGAGTCCCAGAGGTTACAGTGCACACGCTGCTCGCTCTCTCGAACGCACACACTCACTAGCACACACAAATGCACACCGTCCAGAGACTCTGGGAGGCGGGCTATCCGGTGGAGGACAGCACGTGGTGCCCCACACTCCTAAGTATATATCCACTCACGTGGGCACAGCGGAGGCGCCAGGGACTCAGTGCTCCCGTCTGCCAAATCCCGAGTCGGAGGGCAGAGTGTGCAGCTGACTTGCAGGGGAGCGAGGTCTGTCTGCAGGCACAGCTGGGACCAGTGGCTCCAACACGGCCCAACCTCGGGACACGGGTCAGCTCGGCGCTGAGGGGGTGGGTCATGCTGATGGGCTCTGCATCGCTGAGGGCCGCCCCGCCAGAACCGGATGGACCAAGGAGGGGAACAGACTCCAAAAGGCACCATAACCTAATCTGCAAAAGAGAAAACCGAGGTTTAGGGTTTTTGGTGCTACGTCCAAGGCCTCTGAGGTAGGAAGTGACAGTAATGGTGAGCCACGAGAGCCTGAGCAGGGAAACCACTGGCCAGCGCAGAGGACATGGAAGAGGTGGGAGCAGGGGAGGCCGAGCAAGCAGTGTGGAGGAGGCATCCAGGAGCGGGGTGGGGGTGGGCGGGGCCTGGGTGACCAGGTCCCTTGGTGGGCAGGGCCTGCGATGGGGCTCAGAGAACCTGTTTCACAAAGGGACTGTGGGCCCACCCTCAAATGCTGGCCAGGAACCTGCCTGCTGGTCCAGGAGGTGACGTGGCCAAACCCAGCCGAGCAGCCCATCCTCAGCCAGGTGGTTTGTTACATAGCATCGCTGCAGAGTGGTTCCTAGAGATGGATCTCATCCTGGCCCCCCTTGAGCCATCTCTAAATAATACCGTTTACCGGCTTGCACTGAGGACTCCCGGTGCCAGGTCCCACTGTGCGGAGGAGCAGACAGCCCAGAGAGGCAAGGCCGCCTGGCCAAGCTCACACCAGGGAGGTGAGTCCTGTCCAATCCCAAAGTCTTTGCCCTTAACCACCTTCCCGGGATGTCGGGGTGTGCGCCAGCCTCCCCGCGGCTCTGTGTTAGCCTCCTAGGGCTGCCACAACAAAGTACCACAGGTTAGAGGCTTCATGGGCAGGACTTTGCTCCCCCACTGCTCTGGTGCGGGGAGGTCAAGGTGCACAGGGCTGGCTCCTCCCATCGTCCTGAGGGAGGTGCTGGTCTAGGCGCTCCTCTGGCTTTCATGGTTTCTGGCATACCCCCCCCCAACTTCCCCTTTTTATAAGGACACTAGTCATATTCCAGCATGACCTCATCCGAACTGATCATGTCTCCAATATCCCTGTTTCCAAATAAGGTCATATTCCGAAGTACCGGAGGTTAAGACTTCATCAGACGAGTTGGGGAGGGACCTAATTCAACCTATGGCAGCCTCTCAACATGGACGTCAGTGCTGTGGCTGTCGCCCTGGCTGCTGGTCAGCCACTAGGGGATCGGGGGTGAGCACTTGGTGGGGTGTCCCCAGGAAGCCAGGCCAGCTCGCCTGTGCGCTGACGGCTGAGCCAAGGCATGGTTCTCAAGGAGCGAAGAAGGGACAGGGCTGTGTGGGGCAGGGAAGGGGAGCGTGCTGCGATGCACACGGTCTCCTGTGATGACCCCCCCATCCCACCCCGGAGCTGCAGAAGGCCATGCCACTGGGTCGGACACTCTACTGGGGGTGGGGGAAGACCTGTCCCTAATCACCCACCCATGTGTGCATTTCAGCGGTGGACCACGAGAAGGAATTGCAAAAACGGTTCTTTAAACTCTTATTAAAAATAGCTTTAAACCTTAAAAAACAGGACCTACCTGGTAGGCAATGGTGAGCAGCCAGGGAGCTAACGGATGGAAACACGGAGAGCCGTGTGCTATTATTAGCTCTGAAGCCCGTGCTGGCCTCTGAGGTGGTTCCAGCCTCAGCTGCCTTGGCGGAGCAGAGATGGACCAGGTCCTTCCAACCCCGCCCCGGGCAGCCCTCAGAGCCAGCCTGGCCCGGCCTGGCCCCAAGAAGCTGGACGCGGGGGACGGGCCCGCTTCAGAGGCCTCCAGATGGGCGACCCCCTCCCCGCCCAGGGGGTTCCTGCCGCCTCTGGACAGGTGTGAAAGCCCCAAGGCCTCCCGCCTTCAGGCAGCCTTTTCCGGCCCTGCCAGTCCCGCGGTGAGGCCAGGCAGCCCTCGGGCCTTGGCAGCCTGGCGAAGCCTCCAGCTGGGCGGATGATGGATGGGACCGTGTCAGCGCTCGCCGGAGAGTGGATTTTGTGTGTGTTTGACATTTATTTACTGTCCGTATAAACACTAACACCTATGAAGCATGCTCCCCGTGTGATAGCTTGGCTGAAGGCAGCTCTTAAATACATAAATTATGCACACCTCGCTAATGAAGGGCCTGACAGCCGGGAAGGTCT
The DNA here is from genome assembly GCA_028534135.1 of Potos flavus. Lineage (NCBI taxonomy): Eukaryota > Metazoa > Chordata > Mammalia > Carnivora > Procyonidae > Potos > Potos flavus. The sequence continues at coordinate 77,548,339 of CM052892.1, read as the reverse complement.
ATTTACCGCGGCCGAGTTTCCATATAAAACTGGGCCCCAGCGAGCCAGGATTGCGCATGATCACAGCCCTGTCTGTTCAGACTCCAGCTCGTTTCTTTCTTCTTTTTTGAAAAAAAGTCTCTCCTCCGTCTTCTTTTTTATTTCCCCTTTTAAAGGTCTGACATAAAACTGAAGCCGACGTGTGACTTCGCTGCCTGGAGGGCGTGTGGGGAGCCGGCCCATCTGGCCCGGGCCCTGCGGGCGGGCGTGTGCGCGAACAGTGTGCGGTTTGACAAGTCTCAAGGCAGGCGGAGGAAGGGCTCCCAGCAGCACCCCCGGGGCCGGGTGTGCGCGTCCACCTGTGGCCGCATGAGTCAGGGGGCCTGGCGGGGATTCAGGGGCCCCTGTCCATCACCACTCGCCGCACGTGTGGACCCAGCAGGGCCACCGCGCAGAGACCTGGCCCAGCGCCGGGGTGCGGCCATCCTCAGAGGCACACGGACTCCCTCAGGGAGCCTCGACACCCTCCAGGCGCGTGGTCCTCCAGCGACTCAGTCTACTTGCCTGAGAAAGGGGTGTGTGCGGGGGCCGCTGGCTTCAGATGGGCTCTGCAGCAGAGCCTGGCCCGCGTGCCCAGTGCCAGGAGGCAGGGGACGTGGGGGTTCGGTCCCCTGGCAGTCCTGCCCTGCAGGCCCTGACCGGCTCCTCAAATGTGTCCTGGGGCTGCCCTGCGCTATGTGGCATGCTGGGTGTCGGCTCCTTGTCCTCTGTGTGCCTCAGTTCCCCCACAGGAAACGAGGTGGCCATCACACCTGTTCCAAGGGCCCAGACATCGAGTTGCTGGAGTGTCTGCCAGAAGTTCTGGGTGCTTCTGTCGGCCGGGGGCTCTGCCAGGAGGGAGGCCTGCCATGTGACCTCCGTGGGGGCCCTGTGGAGGCCTCCGAGGTGCATGGGGGGCAGTGCTCCAAGGAGAGACACAGGAGGGAGGGGCAGCGTAAGCAAAGCCTCGCAGCCCAAGCGGCCCTGAATGGTGGCGGAGGCTCTGGTGGCCGTGAGTCCGTGGACAGGGTAGTGGTGGGCCTACAGCTCCAGACTTGCCCACAGAGAGTTTGCAGACCCCTCTGAGGCTTGGAGGGGACACAAGTCACCAAGGTCACAGAGCAAGCCGGTGGTGGGGCAGGACAGGAAGCCAGGCCGCCCAGCTGTGCTCTGAGTGGCCGGGGCTGGGATGGTGGCTCTGAGGCCCATGGAGCAGGGCCACGTGCCGCCAGCTTCATTAAATTCATATTTCCACCTCCGTTCTGTGCGAGTATCTGTATTCACCATCATGTTGGGTAGTATTTATTTTCTAAAGTACTTCTGTTTAAACAAGGAGTTTCTCTCTTAAATTCATCGACTCCAATTTCCTGTGGACCCCGGCCCTCCAAGGAGCTGACATTAATCATTTGCATGACTGCAGGTTCTGCAGCCATGGGGCCTCCGGCAGGCGGCACCCACAACGCCAGGCTCCACCGCGGCTTCCCCTGAGTGTTCCAGCGGGGGCGGGGGGGTTAGGCACAGGGCCCCCCAACCCCCGTCCAGCTCTGCGCTGTGCTCGTTGCACCCTGGGATGACCAGAGGCGGAGCGTGGCTGGCAGCTCAGGGGCCTGGGCTTGGACCTTGGGCATCAAGACCGAGCACCCAGACAGCTGTCTGCATCCAACACTGGTCCCACCGGCCTCGTTTGCTTGTCTGTGAAATGGGACACTACCCGTCCCTCCTCTCGGCACGAACTCGAGTGCCGAGGGTGGCCATGGGCCGTGACTGTCCTTGTGACTGGCGGGACCCCCCAGGTGCAGGGCTGGCACACGGTGGGGGCTCAGTGGGGGTCGTGCCCCTCCCCTGCCATTCCCCATACAGGACTTCCTGCAGGGTAGATGCTCCAACCTCCGCGGCCCCAGGGGAGGGGTGGTGCACGCACACTGGGGGTCCTGCATCCCCCGCTGGAGCCTGAGCCCTGAGACCCTCGGCAGCCCTGGAGGTTGAGGGGCAGCCCTGGGCCAGCAGTGGCCCTGCCCCCGCCGGCCGGCGGCTCTGATCGCCTGACCCCATTGGGCCTCGTGTGCTGTGTCGCGGGGCTGCGTGTGGGCCGTGACAGCCAGGGGAGCTCCGTTGCCAGCAGCAGCAGGGAGGGGACGAGCTTGTGGGATGAGGGGATCCCCGAGTGTTGAGTTTGGAAGGAGACGGTAAGTAGGTCAGCCCCAGGGGATCGCGAAGCCAGGGCTGACGGCGCCAGTCAATACTAGCTACCGGGCTGAGGCTTTGGCTGCGCTCCTGGTGCACCGGGCACCCTACACAGCCGGGCGGTCCTCTGACAGCCCTGATTAGTCCGCTCTACCGGTGGAGAAATCGAGGCACAGAGTGGGCAAGTGGCTCCAGGTTGCACAGCTGGTGACTGGGGGAGCTGGGACCCTAGTGCCCTGACCCTGGACCAGGCAGCTGGCTCTGACCCCTGCAGGCTGCACCGGGAGAGCCCCCCGCTGGGGATGCATACGGCTGGGTGGCAGGATTTGGGGCAGGAAGGACTGCACACCCCCCTCCCGAGAGCGGGAGGACAGGCCCTGGAGCCGTGTCCAAGCCGACCATCTCCAAGGGGACCAGGGATTTGGGAAGAGAACCCAGTGCTACGACTAGAAGCAGGTGCCAAGATCACCCGTGTCCACCAGAAGGGCCACCTCGTGCCTGAAAGTCTGGTGCCATCCAAGAAGCTCACTTCAGAGCCGAGGGAAACCGAGGCCCAGAGCAGGGATGGAGTTGAACCCAACCCCAGCCTTCTGCCCTCAGGTTCTGCTCACCTCGCACCCCCCAAAGCGTCTCTTCAAGGCGCCCAGAGCAGCAGCTGGTTCTCAGCGTGCACCCCACCTCATTCATCTCGTCAAAGCCCCAAGGGTGAGTGGAGGCCTGTACCGGCTACATGTTGTCACGTGACAGCTGCCCCAGGAACGAGGGTCTGAAACCACCAGCTGATTGCTCCAGCTTCTGCAGGCGCTCTTGGCTCCCGGTGGTCCCCTGCAGGCCGGGTGCCTCTCCCCACCACTGTGTCCTCCCGGAGCCCTCCTGTCACATGGGAGAAGGGGGTCTCCTTCCACCTCGCTGGGGTCCAGGCAGGCCTCCGAGAGTGGACCACGGAGCACGAGGCCCCAACAGGCCAGTGTGCAGGGGTGAGGCCTCCCTGCTGCCTTCTGTCAGTCAGGGAGCCACGTGGCCCATTCATGTGTGAGGGGAAGAGTGGCTGTGGGGACAGAGGAGGCCCAGGCCTCTGTTGAAGACAGAGGTGGGGACAGCCTTACCGGAGGGCAGGGACAACAAGGTCACAGGGTCTTCGGGGCCCGTGTATGGCGGATAGAGTGGGGAAAAGCAGAGGACTCCATGCTGTGGGCCGCCCCCAAGTCACAGCTGGAGCCCCGGCCGCTGTGGGCTGTCTCAGACGCGCGGTGAGGTGGCTTGGGGTAAGTAGGCCGGAGGAGCAGGGCCCTGATCCCATGGGACCCATCCCCTTACAAGGGGAAGAGACACCAGGGCTCTCTCCCACCTGCGAGGACACAACGAGAAGGCCTGCCGACTGCAAGTGGGAAGAGGGGCCTCCCAGACCCCAGCACACCCACACCCCGGCCTCGGGCTTCCAGCCCCCAGAACCAGGAGCGGGCATCTGGTACTCCTTAGGGGGGCCGAGCCGACGGAAACTGGGACCAGAGTTGGGCTCTGCGGGGGGCTCCTTCCTCGACTGGCACCATCCCCGACACCATCGCGGGGGAGACCCCTGTTGGTCTGTGGCCACCACAGCGTGTGGGGACCCCGCATTCCTGCTCCAGGACTGGCAGAAGTGACCTTGGCGCACACTGGTCAGCGGCTTTGTCCCCGCACCGCCCTGAAGATCTCCCCTCTTTGCAAACGCCAAGTGTACCATCCTGCTGCCGGTCGCCGCTGTGCTGAGCATCGGGTCCAGCACTTACTCAATCTGGCAACTGAACCCTGGTACCCACTGCCCTTTCCCTTCTCTTAGATTATGTGCTTGGGGGCAGCATTCATGAGTAAGGGCATCCTCTCTCTAAAAAACTGGAAACCTTACAAGTTAAGATCCCCGTCCCCACGACGGCCACGCCCTCCTGGCCCCCGCCCCCGCCCCGGGCGTCCACCCTTGTCTGTCTGGAGCACATCCGTCCGGACACTGAGACATCCTTGCTGTTATGCGCGTGCAGAGGTGTGGAGAACATACAGGACGACTTGACAGGGCTGAACCACGTTGCGGGATTTTCAAATAGAATGGCGTGAAGAGCCTGTGTCCCCAGGGCACAGCTCCACAGCCCCGTCAGGGCCACTCTTGGCACCTCTGTACCTGCCCCCCTCCCCGGTTCCAGCCAAACCCCGGGTGTCAGGGTCTTATCTCTGTCCCCGAGCTTGGGCTCCTTTCCCCGTTGCCTGCACCATCCCATCGGCACACTTAACAAGGCGAGCAGGCTTTCCCTATGTCACCGCAAACCCCATCAGCGCTCAGAGCGCCCTGCTTGTTCCACAGTCGTTCTCCTGAGGTCCACGTGTTGACTCAGGATTTGCCGGGCTGTCAAGGCGACAGGGGATCGTGTTTCTGCGCCCACTTCCTCCAGCGTGTCTCGGAGACCCATCCTGTCCAAACCTGCAGGGAGCCTCGGAGGGCTTCCTAACTGATTTAGTGACACCTCTATTCACGAAGACACATTTAAGCTGGTCTGGGGTTTTGCTACAAAAACAAGGCTGCAATTAACATTCTTGTCCCGCTCTCTGCGTCCTCTGAGTGTTTTTCTAGGGATGACGGCTGGCTCTGGGGCAAACCACTTCTCTCTGAGCCTCGGTTGCCCCTCGGCGAGGGCGGGAGTGCACCGATATTCTGGGAGGCTCCCGGAGGTCACGCCTGCTCAGCCCTTGCTGCTCTCTGTGCCGGGGGAGAAGGCCCTGTGCTCCGGCTTGGAGGCAGGATCACCCCACGGCCCGTCTTCCTTTGCTCTTTGGCAGATCCGTGGCTGACGAGGGTCCTTTCAGTTTTGGGCTGTTTTCCGTCCCAGGCTCTCCTGGTGGCCCCAGTGCGGGCGGACCTGGGCACGGGGTCAGGGCTGCCTGACAAGGCCACACGGAGACCTGGGGTCTGTACTGGTTTCTCATGGCTGCCCTAGGAAAGCCCCACAAGCTGGGGGCTCCCAGCAGAAACATGTCTTCTCTCAGCTCTGGGGATGGGAGTCTGAGCTCGAGCTGCTGGTAGGGCCAGGCTCGTCCGGAGGCTCTCGGAGGAGCTTGCCTCTGGCCTCTTCCTACTGCTGGTGACCCCAGTTCCCTGGGCTTGTGTCTGTGTCCCTCCGACATCTGCCCCCACGGTCACGGGGCCACCCTCTCTCTGTGTGTCCGTGTCCTCATCTCTTCTAAGGACACCCGTCACTGGATTTAGGGCTCACCGACATAGTCCAAGATGAGCTCATCTCAAGATCCTTAGCTCATTACACATACGAAGACCCCATTTCCAAATAAGGTCACATTTGCAGGTATGCAGGTGTGTGTGTGACATCTGGGGGGACATCATTCAACCCTACAAGTGGAGGAGGGGCCTCTGTGTCTTCGAAGCCGCAAAGGTGCTGCCACGTACCTCGCAGCCTCAACAACACAGACTGACAACCCCACAGTCTCACCTGGGGGCCCGGGGCCTCTCCACTCCCTCTGCAGTTGGCAGAATTCGGTCCTGCACAGCTGGGGAATTCGGCAGTCCTGGCACTGCCCTCACTCCTGGAGGCCACCCCTGCAAAACAGTCCACACCATGCCATCTGCAACCCCCAGGACCTGGGGGGGGGGGCAGCTCTCTGACGCTTCACCTTCTTGAAGCTGCCCCCCCACATTAGATCAGCCCATCCAGTACCGTCTGCTCAGTGATACGGTTAGTCACAGGTCCTGCCATGGTCACAGGAGGGGACGGGAGTGGGCCCGCACCAGGAGGAGGGACAGTAGGGGGGCAAGGAGGTGGCACGGCCTGCCGGAGAAATCACAGAAGAGGTGTCTCCCACGGGCCCGCAGGCCTGCCTGGGCTGCCAGGCTCTGACGGCCCATCTGCAGAAGGCTCCCTGCCCCTCCTGCCTCCCCAGCGAGGCTCCCAGGCACCTGGGGCAGGAGGGAAGGTGGGGCAAGAGTGTTCAGGGTCCTGCAAGGGGGGACACCAGTTACCAAAGTCAGACTGGGTTTACAGCTCAATATCTCCATTCCTGAACGAGGGACGAGGAGTTCTGGAACACACCCAGGTGTGGCCAGAAAATTCCTCGTCTTCACTAAACCCCATTTCCTTTCCATGTCCCGTGAGAGGAGGGCCTTTCCCTGGCCCCCGTGCAGGCCCAGGGCTCGTGAGGGGGCAGGAGAGAGGAGTGTCTTTCCCAGCTTGACCCCAAACCTCCTGCATCCTCTATCTCTCATGCTGCCTTGGGCCTTACAGGAGACCTGGGGCTGAGGCCGTGAGATGTGTCTGGAGCTCGGGCAGGAGGCTGGGTCCCCAGGCACCATGTGCTCAAGGGAAGGAGTCTCCACAGACACAGGGCCCCGCAGGTGCAGCACCAGCAGGAGGGACGACCCCCGGCAGAGACACAGCCCCAGAGCAGCCCCTACTCTGAGCCCAGGGGACAGCGGCTCCCCACCACTGCCGAGTCTTGCCATGGAGACTTGGAAACCCGACAAAACGAGGTTGCTCCCCGGGGAAACCGGTCAAGGCCTAGCTCCGCGGCCCTGTCAGGGCATCCCCGGCAGCCCGCGCACAGACACCCTGCTGTTGGTAACCAGGAGCCAGGCGGTGTACGTCCCTTTCACAAGACTCTGGAAGCCTCCTTGACTTTTGGATCCTTGACCTTATGGAACCAAGTCACCGGGGGGACAGGGTGACACCTGAGGCCCAGGGAGCCGGTGGTCCCAAGCTGCCACACTGTCTCCTGCAGCCCTCTGCCCACCTGTCGGGTGGGGGTGGGCAGGCTCTCTCCAGGACAGCCCCTCCCCCGCCCCACCCGCCACATTCCCTTCCCGTGACATCACCTGGCACAGGCAGGTGGCAGCCCAAAGCCTCAGTGGCAGGCGGACAAAGGGCAGGGATTAGGCCTGAATGACAGGCCCGACAGCGCCTTGGGTAAATCCGTGCAGGGGCTGTTCCACTGCGAGAGGCGTCTGGGGTCGCTCCCTCCCAGGGTGGCCCCATCCTCCTGCAACACTCACGTCCTCCTCACCCGGCCACCTGCTGAGTCAGCGGTCCTGCAACCTGTGCCCGTCACCCCACTGGAGATGTGCAAGGCCAGGATGTGAAGCCGGGACCAACCCCGAGGGCACATCTCTGTGCTGCCCTGGTATCTTCTGGAGACCCCCGAGCAGATGAGCAAACTGAGGCAGCCCAGCCTCCAGGGGTCCGTGACGCCTGCTGAACAGAGGCCAGGGATCCGGGATGCTGGCATGCCGTCAGGAGCTGCCCCAAGCATGTTCTCCAGCCCTGGGGGACACGTCCTCCCGAGGGAAGCCGGGGAGCCCAGTGGCCCTTCAGCACCAGTAGTGCCTGCAATGGGGAGAGCTTCCCCAGCTCCACGGGCTGGAGTCCAGGTCAGCCTCTGAGACCAGCTGCTGCATTTAGGGGGGGCCCAAAGTCCACCCGTGATAGCCTGGGAGCTTCTGGGTCTGTGTCCCTCTGTAAAGTGGGTGGTCATTCCTGTTTTGCTGGGCCATGGTGGGAACAGCCAGGCAGCAGACACAGGGCCCGGGGGCCAACAGGTGCCTAGCCAGGGCCTGCCCACCACACCCTGGCTCTTCCTGCTCCTTTCCTTGTGTCCGCGGGTCCTCCATCCCCCCACATCCCCTGCAGGCGGTCTTGAACTCAGAAGGCCTCATGGCTGAGCACCCCACTGTCTATGTGAAGCCCCCTCGTGGGTCCCCAGACCCTGAGCTGGCAGAATCCCAAGGGAGTAGCCACACCAGGGCCCGCGGGCAGGCCTGGTGGGCACAGGCATGTCCTCCCAGGAGCCACACCACAGCCTGGGCCAGCTCGGCCCCACATGGTCATCAAGGACCCCAGCTCCTTCCCCACGGAGGCTCTGCCCACCCCTCGTCCCGACATCCCCGTGCTCAGCCGGCAGATGGGCCACATGGGGCCTGTGACTGAGTGGGAGAAGGCCTGGGTGGCGCCCCTCAGGGGCAGGGCTGCCTCTCTCCCACCGGGCACCTCTGTACCCGTGACCAGCCTTCTCTGCGTGGGCCCAACAGCTGTCTGATGGGGGCGCTGATGCCTGTGGGCTGCTGACCGGGTCTGGAGGGGGTCACTGGTTTCCCTGCTGTGAAGGCAGGACACACCCAACCCCACCTCCCCTGGACCCCGCTTGGGGACACACCTGCACAACCATAGCTGTGCTGGGACACGGCCCGGTAACCGGGCAGCTCCTGTCACCTCGAGGTGGAGTCTAGCTCCTGGCCCTCTGCTTGGGACAGGAGCTCAGGCCTGACCTCATGGACCTGAATTCTGCCAGCAAGGATGAGCTTGGAAGGGCGAGCACCTCTGGATAAGAACGCAGCTGGGCTGACACGGTGCAGCCTTGGGAGACCCTGGGCACAGGACCCAGCCGCACCCCGCCAGGCTTCCGAGCTGCAGAACCCTAAGCTGACGAATGGGGGTGGTTTTAAGCCACTAAGCATGGCGTGATTCTTTCTGCAGCGGAGAATGTGAATAGAGCTCCCGGCCATAGATGCCTCCGTGGGTCCAGCCAGGTTCAGTGGAGACTGGGGGAGTGACTACCACAGACTTTCAAGCAAAAGGGTTTGAGCCCTTGTTGGTGTGGACCTTCGAGGTCCAGGTGCTTTGTTAAGCAGCAGGAGCTGGTAGGGCTTCTTAGCCCCTGCAAGCCAGCAGAGAGTAAGGCCAGAGGGACACAGGCTGGGGAAGTTCACAGGCTTCGAGGGTGGAGGGTGGGGGTCAGGAAGCTTCAGGCTGATGGGGGGTAGGGAAGCTGATGAGCTGATGGGGGGTAGGGAAGGAGGGAGGGAAGGAAGGAGGGAGGGAGGAAAGGAAAAGAAGGGAGAAGGAGGGAGGAGGAGGGAGGGGAGAGGGAGGGGGATGGAGGGCATTTCTGGCAGAAGGAGGAGCACCTGGAGGACAGGAGGAGTGCATGGCCTTCAGAGAGGAGGAGGAGGGAGATGAGGCTGCTGGCGGGCAGAGGCAGGACCTCGAGGGCTTTAGGAGACGCTGTCCCAAGGGTGGCAGTGTCAGCACCACAAGGACAGGCCATGTCAGGGGACCACGGGGGTGAAGAGGAGACAGTGAAGTGGGGGACCAGTCAGAGGAATTGGGGTGCTCATCCTGACAGCCTCCTCTCCAGGGGCCCTGGGAAATGTCAGTGGTAAACTGAGGCAGAGCTCTGGGGTGGGAGGGGGTAGAAGAGGGAGGGAGGCCATGACTGAGGGCCAGTGGAAGGAGGGTCTGGGCAGTAGTGGAACACCTTCCCAGGGTGGGCTGAGCTTTCCAGGAGGAAGGGGCTGCCTCGGGGTTCCCTGCTACAGCTTGAACAGCAAGCCGGGTCCTCCCAGGTGAGCTCCGGAATGGAACCACAACACACCCAGCCGCTGAGAAACTCACAGCCACAGAGGGGCGGACGCACGGAAGCCCCTACCAGCATTTTACAGTCGGGGAGACTGAGGGCCCAACAGCAAACACGGCCTCGGGGGGCCCAAAGCGGCGGGTGTGGGAGGAGGGGGAGGCCCCAGGCCGCGCAGGCTCCCCCCCGAGTGGGACCGGTGGTGAACTAATGGCTTGGAAAGCAGGAGCCCACACGAGAAACCAATTTTTGCCTCCACTTAGTAAAATAAAATTTAAAAAAATGAAGTAACCCAAAGCATTTGAGGTTCTGCCTGCCTTGGCCGCTTTCCCCGGGGGCTAGGTTGGCACGGCCTCAGACTGGGGTCCCCGAGCCCCCTTCCCTGCAACCCTCCATGCGCCCGGCCCGGCAGGACCCCCGGCAAACCTGCTCCAGGTGCAGAGGCCCACCGCCAGTTGTCAGAGCCGAGCTCACGGAGCCTCAGGAAGCCCACGGAACTCCCAGCAGGGCTCCCTGCCTCGTGGGAGAGGCTCAGCACCTCCTCCGTGTCCCCCCGCCACATGAGCAGCATCCTGCTGGACTAGGTCCCGCCCTGGCCTGGTCAGGAGCCTGCCAGGCCCTCCTGAACAGGCCCTGCCCCAGTTTTCAGCTCTTGGCGTTCTAGTCCCCAGACTTGTCCCTCCTCCCCTACCTCTCCTTGCTCCGGCTCCTTCTCCCTGTGGTGGGCTGAGCTGGGGCCCTCAGGACACATAGGCGGGTGTCCCCACCACCCGCACCTCTGATGGGACGGTGTCGGCAGAGGGGCCTTGGCAGGGGGGATGGCGTTAAAATGGGACAGAGTAGCTCTGATCCAGCAGGACCCGCGTCCCTATGAAGACGACATGAGGACACGGACACGCACAGAGCCCTGACCACGCAAGGACCTGGGAAGACGGCGTCTACCCGCCCGCACAGAGGCCTCGGGGGGAACCGGCCTGCCCGCACTGGACCTTGGACTGCCCGCATCCGGGCACCGGGAGAGCACAGTCTCTGATGTGTAAGCCGTGGCCGCAGTGTTTGTCGGTCAGCCCCAGAACGGATTCTCTCTCCGCTGTCAGCCTTGGGGGATGAAGCTGCTCCGGGTCTCATTTGCCCTCGTTCTGGCCCGGCCAGAGGCAGTTCGATGGCTCACGGATTTCACAAGGCCTCACCCCCCTCACGCCCTCGGCGTCTTGAGTTGAGGAACACCTAGTTCCAGTGAGACCTGCAGGCAGCGGGTCCGGGCACCCTCCGCTCCTTTCGCGCCGCCCAGCAGTCTGGCCACCGCCCGCCTTCCTTTCCTGTGCACACTCCACGGTGGGTCCAGCCCCAACTCCAGCGCCTGCATCCGCACCCCTCCACCCACAGCCACTCGTTCCAGGCCGCGCTCACCGCTGTGCGCACACGGGCCACCGTCCCTCTAGTTCCACCTGCTCCTGCCGGACCCCAAAGCCGGCGCCACACACCCCCTGGGGCCAGCACCAGCCCTGTCCTTGGCACGAGCGGGGACAAGCGGGTTGTGCTGCAGGAACCAATGGCCTGGTTTTCAGGCTTCACCCCTGAAGGCTTATTCTCACGCACGCCCCACCTCGCACATGGCTTGCCGGGGACCTGCACCCCACCAGTCGCTCGGGGGCCCCAGGCTGCCGGCAGCAGCACCACAAACAGACGGAGGAAGCGGGAAGTGGGGCCTGGCTCTACTGTGCTCCAGCCCGGGAGCGACACCTGTCCCTGCCCACCGGCCGTGGGCCAAGACCTAGTCCCGCAGCCAGGCCTGGCCGCAAGGGGCCTGGGGATTCGGAGCTGAGCTCGAGCCATTTTGTGGGGAAAGCCAGACAGACATCCACAGAGGCAGGAGGCCGTGGGGACACCGAGGTTAGCCCGCCTCCCCTCTGCACCTGCCCAGTATATATGGGCCCAGGGCTGCCCTTCGCCACAGCCCCTGCCACTCACCTCGGGCTTCTGGGCAGCAGGCTCAGCCATCGGGAGCCTCAGCTCTGGATCATGTTCAAGACAAAAGCAAAAACCGAAGGTCCCCACAGGGTCTGCTTTCTGAAGTCCAGGGCTGCCCGCCAGCTCCTGCCCTTGACCAGGAGGCAAGGGCCTCCGCGGGGAGGGGCTCTGCAGGGCACCTGGTCCGCCCGCCCCCTGGGACTGCCACAGGCCCAGGGCTGGGGTCCACACATCCCTCCCGGCCTTTGCTGTTCTCTGTGCACTTGACCCTCAGGCTCCCCGGGGGCTCGCTGTGATGCACGAGGGGCTGGCCCGGGCCACAATCAGCTCCAGAGGCCTGTGCCCATGCCGTGCCCTGCCTGCCTAACCCCAGGACCCCCATGCCCCCTCTCCACCTCTCCCTCCGGGACCTTGACTGTGCTGGTTCTCTTCCCCCAGAGCCCTGATAGTGGGAGACGGGGCCACTCGCAGTCCCCGTGCTGGCTGGGCAGAAGTGGGGGCTCCTGTGCTGGGCCCTGGAAGGCTTCCTGGAAGAGGAGGTGGTGGGCTCAATCAAAGGGTGAGCAAGAGGGGCCTTTCACAGTGGTGGGGCAGGAGGGAGAGAATTCTGAGTGGAGCAGAGAGCGCAGTTCTCCCGGGGAGAGAGACCCTGCATCTTGGCAGATGGCTCCTCCTGCCCAAGGCCCTGACACTACCTCCCACCAAGCACCCCCCTGCCCCCCAGCTGCCCCTGCCCCAGGTGGCCCTCTCAGCTCCAGACTCACCTGCTGTTCCTTCGCCTCCTGCCACCGTGGGCCTGGTGCCCCCCCCTCAAGGGAGCTGCGCCCTCCCCTGTGCCCGTGGAAGCACCTGCCAGGACAGGGACTCTACCCCAGTCCTTCCCCCGACCACAGTCCCACCCGGCCCGGCCCCCACCTGCAGAGGGGAGATGTGCCCACCCCTCGCCTCCATGGGCCTCCCCCAGGCTGCGGAAACCGCCCATTACACCCGGCCGATAATGGCCCCTCAATTGAATTAAGAGAGTTCACGGGAAGCCCAGGCATGAAATCTGTTTCCGTGAAAGTCCAAATTTGGGACAGCGGTAGGAGCGGGGGTGGGAAGGACTGTGGATCCACGAAAGAAAACACCCCCGTGCATTTGTTTCCAATTGCCTTCCAGCACGCTCTCCCTCCCTGCTTGCCCGAGGACCTTGGGCGTGGGGCCAGACGCTGCGTTTGTAATTCTCTCTCATTAATGGGTAATTTCCCCTTGAGTGGGGGAGGAAGTAGGAGAGAGCCTTGGAGGAGGCAGGCAGCATGCAGCCCTCCCACGGGAAGCCTCACGGACCCAGTGGGCACAGCTGACTTACCTCTGGCCCGCTCCCGCCAGGATCCTGATGAACAGGTGGGAAACTGAGGCAGCAGGCGGCCGGGCTGGCGTTCTCTGAGTTCTGCATTGTCAACAATGCCAGGAACCAGGAGAAAGGGACCAAGAACTCAGGAACAGTGCAGAACGGTCAGATTTCCAAATCACCAGTCTTGGCGCCTGAAACCATTCTTGGTGTGAGATGGAGAACAGCGTGGAGGCCCCAGGCAGGAATCCCGGCTCCGCTCCGGGGGCTTTGGGCAGCTGGCTCGCCCGCGCCAAGCCATGGCTTCTCCACTTCGGCAGGAGCTGCTTCTGGGGGTTGGGGGGCTGACCCTCTGGCTTGGCTGAGTCAGACCGTATGAGGCTCCTGTCACCGGGGATGCCCACAGTTCAGGCTCTGGGACATCTTCCCCTGCCCACTCCCCTGCCCACCTCCCCAGCACCCTGGAACCCCACCTGCAGCTTTGCCCCCGTCACCTCCAAGGACACTCAGGAGACGGCCCTGGGGAGCCCTGGGTGCACCCTCTGGTAGGTGTTGTGTGACACACACAGGCCTGAGCTGGGAGCGGGCGTAAGAAGCCCCGAGGGAGGGGCAGGAAGGGGTGCAGAGTGCCGAGCTCAGAGCCTCCCCGACATCGGGGGACCAGGCTGGGCCCAGGGCCCGAGCCTCCCACCCAGCGCAGGCCCATGTTAGAAACCAAGCGAGGGCTGTGGACCGCTGTCTGCCCGAGACAAGTGTCCTGCCCGCCTGTGGCCAGTCTGGCCTGCGGACTCACCGGCTCCTGGCCCCCAGGTAGATCCCTAGCGGGAGGAACAGGGGACACATAGGGGAAGCTATTAAACCTGGCTCCTACCCAGCCCCGCTCAGCCCGGCTCCCAGGGTGGCCCAGCTGTGACTGCAGACAGAGGCGCCAGGCCCAGAGCCCCTGGCAGAGCCACCCTTGCAGGCGCGGGACGAGTCAGGGCACGCCGGGGGACACCCTGAGACCCACGGTGGACGAGCAGGCTCCCGGCCTGGCCAGCCTGATAGAGTGTGACTAACGGGCAAAACGTGAGGCTAATGGAAAGCAAACACGGACGGACGGGCAGCCCACACGGTGTTTACTCAGCAGCTCGCTGCGCGGCCGGGCGGCTGGGCCACGGGCTGCGGCTGTGTCAATCACTCGTGCTGTTTGTCTAACCTCACCAAGTGTGTTTCTCTTTATTAGCAGAACACAGATAGGGAAGGAGATCTCCCCTGCAGATGCGCAGCTGCAGGAATGAGCCCTCCCAGCAGAGCCGAGGGCGGTGGGAGTGGCCTAGAACAGGGGGCCCCTCCCCTGCCCCCTGTCCCGGTCGGTCTGGAGGCCCGTGGGCTCTGCTCTGCGGAGTGCTCACCTGGCCAGGCGCTGGGGAGGGCATTCTACAGGTGCGCCCTGTGAAGCCTGTGCACCCCCCAGGGGCCGTCCTCTGAGCCCGGGGTGGGGGGGTGGCCCGCCCAGAGACACACAGCCAGGGGCAAGTGGGGGGCACTGGCGATGCCACTGGTTTCTGCCACTTCCTGGAAATCAGCGTTCAGTTCCCAGGGCCGCCAGGCTGACCCTGGCTGGAGTCGGCTGGCTCCTCGGTTGTGCCAGGTCCATCCCAAACATGCTGCCAGGGAGCCTTCCTCCTTGGGCGTGGGCGCTTCTCCCAACTGCTCACCATAGAAGGAGCCATAGGTGACTGTAAACAAAGGTGTGTGTCTGTGTCCCAATAAAACTTTATTTGTACAAACAGGCTGTGGGCCGAGTCCCGGGTGCGAGACTGACTGCTGAAAGTTCTTCAGGCTTTCCCGTGTCCACACTTTGTGCAGGGTGAGGCTCAGTGCCTTCCAGAGAGGTGGAGTGGGGGTCCCAGCTGCCGGCTGGAAATCTGGGCTGCCCTAATGTGCTTGGTCCGCGGAAGGCCCAAACCACAGGGACGAGCACATGCCCACCCACATCTTCACATCCCAGCAAAGGTGCCACTGTCCACACGACTCGACCCGGTTAGAGCTGGCCTGGCCCAGCTGGCTGAGGAATCATTCGTCAGGTCTCTGCTGGAAGACCACCTTTCCCCTTTCCACAGCGCCCTCTTTGGAAGACAGTCGTTTTGTCAGCTCACGTGGAAGGGTTGCAGACGGATGACCTCCCGTCCTTGAGGGCAGACTCTCTTCATAAATGATCTGAAATTCTCCTGCACAGAAGGTTTGTGTCTCCCCCCACTTACTACCTTGCTCAGTCATTTGTTCAGTCGGTGTGATCCTGTGGGTAATTTTCTTACGGTTTGGGCTACAACCCAGGGCTGCCTTCCACACTCCAATGCTCAGGCCGTCCCAGCTTTGGCCGTGCGGAGCTTCGCTAGTCAGCTTCCACGCAGTACACTGCGGACGAGCGCGCATGCGCGTGTGGGAGCACTTCCCCGCCTCCCGCCGCCTGCAGACGCCCCAGGCCGGGGACTTCTTGGACGGGCCTCGCCCCAGCCTGCGAGTCACTGCTTTCTCCTTTCTCCGAGGCGCCCTGGCATTAGCAACCCGGATCGGAGGGCCGCATGCTCGCTGCTGCTGGGGCGTCGTTCCTCTCGGGCCCCCTCCGCCGACAGAGCAAAGGGTGGACCGCCGTATCTATAGCAAGTCAGACACGAGTTCGCACCGATGGCTCCCGCTCGAACCCATCCCCACGCGGACCCTTCCAGCCTCCGGCCCTGCTCGCCTCCGGCAAGCCTCTGCACTAGCTTCCTCCCTCCGTCCCTTGCTTCCTGTGTCCACTCCACGCAGCCACCGGAGGTAGGCCACGTTCCCCCTCTACTCAGGGCCCCCAGAGCCTCCTCTCTCTGGAAGCCCCGCTGGACCGCTCTCTGACCCCACGTCCAGCCCCTCTCCCCACTGGTCCTTGTGCTCCCGTCCCTCTCCGTCTGCCTCCAGGACCTGCACTGGCTGTCCCTTCTGCTCTTCCCACAGACGCCCTCACGACTCACTCCTCACCGCTTCACAGAGGATTTTTTTAAGAACGGCCTAACTTCAGTGGTCGCACCAATTTACATCACCACTAGCATTGTACAAGGGTTCCATTTCTCCACGTCTTCACCAACACTTAGTATTTTCTGTTCTAATTATAGCCATCCTAGTAGGTGTGAAGTGGTATCTCACTGTAGTTTTATTTGTATTTCCCTCGTGTCTAATGATGTTGAACATCATTTCATGTATTTATTGTCCATTCATGTACTTATTGGCCATTTTAATATCTTCTTGGATAAGAGCATTTGCTCATTATTTGCTTACTTATTTTTAAAGATTTTATTTATTTGACAGAGAGAGAGAGAGAGCATAAGCAGGGGATCGGCAGGCAGAGTGAGAGGGAGAAGCAGGCTCCCCGCTGAGCAAGGAGCCCAACACAGGGCTCGATCCCAGGACCCTGAGATCATGACCTGAGCAGAAGGCAGATTGTCTTTCTGTTGTTGAATTGTAGAGTTCTTTGGATAGTAAACTATTATCAGATATGCGATTTGTGATATACTTTCTCCTATTCTGTAGGCTGTCTTTTCATTTTCTTTAATGCATAAAAATTTTTAATCTTATTGAAGTCCAATTTATTTATCGTTGTATTGCTCACACTTTTGGGGTCACATCTGGAATCTATTACCAAAAGATCATAAAGATTTGCTTTTGTGTTTTCTTCCAAGAGTGTTGTAGTTTTAGCTTTTAAAATTCAGGACATTGTTCCATTTTGAGTTAATTTTACATATGGTATGGGATGGGGATCCGACTTCATTATTTTGCTTGTAGAAATTCAGTTGTCCTAACACCATTTTTTGAAGACACTATCCTTTTCCCAAAAATGGACTTGCCATCCTTGTCACAAAGTCCGTTGGCCAGACGTTCATGGGTTTACTTCTGGACTCAAAGTTCTTTTCCATTGGCTTGCACATCTATCTTTATGCTACTACCACACTATTTTGTTTACTACAAATTTGTAGTCAGTTTTGAAATTGAGAACTGTGAGTCCTTCAAATTATTCATTTTCAAGGTTGTTTTGGATATTTATGGCTCCTTGCAATTAATGTGAAATTGGGGATCAGATTTTTCATTTCTGCAAAAAGAATGCTATGGAATATTGGTAAGGATTGTATTGAATCTGTAGAGTTCTTGGGTAGTCTAGACTACTTAACAATATTGAGCCTTTCTGTCAAAGAACAAAGGGCATTTTTCATTTGTTTAGATCTTCTTTATTTCAGCAATGTTTTATAGTTTTCACTGTATAAGTCTTTTATCTCCTTGGTTAAATTTATTCTTTGGCATTTTATTCTTTTAAGTGCTATTATAAATGGGATCGTTTCCTTAATTTCCTTTTTTGGATTGTTAACTGCTGGTATATGTAAACACAATGATTTTTATGTATTGATCTTGCACCTTGTAAATTTTGCTGAATTTTTCAATTAGTTCTAGTAGTTTTATTGTGGATTCTTTGGGATTTTCTCTGTATAAGACCTCTACAATAGAGATAATTTTACATCGATCTTTCTAACTTGAATGTCTTTTTCTTTCTTTTTCTTGTCTAATTGCCCTGGCTAGTCCGGTGTAATGTATAGCAGTGATGAAATGTGGGCATCCTTGTCTTGATCATAGGTTGGACCAGACTTTCTCCACTGTATATGATGCTTGCTGTGAGTTTTTCATAAATACCCTGCATCATATTGAGGAAATTCCCTTCTATTTCTGGTTTTATGAGTATTTTTATCATGAAATGGTATTGGATTTTGTCAAATGTCTTTTCTGCATTAGTGGAGATGATCGTGTGGTTTTATTCTTTCTTTCTATTAATGTGATGTATTACATTGATTTTCTTATGTTGAATGAACTTTATATTCATAGGATAAATCCTACTTAATGTATAATTTGGTGTATAGTTTTTCAAATACTCTGTTAGATTCAGCTTGCTAGTTATTATGGACTTTGTTTGCATCACCTTCTGACCACCACCAAATTCATATGTTAAAGTCTTAACCTACAGTGGGATGGTATTTGGAGGTGGGGCCTTTGGAAGGTAATTGGGTTTAGATGAGGCTGAGGGTGGGACCCTCATCATGGGATTAGTGCCCTTATAAAAGAGGAAGAGAGAGATTTCTCTCTCTCATTCTTTCTCTCTCTCCCTGTCTCTCTCCCTCCCTCTCTTCCCCTTTCCCTCCCTCTCTCCCTCTCTCTCCATTAACATGCACCGAGGAAAGGCCATATGAGCACACAGTGAGAAAGTGGCCATCTGTGAGCCACGAAGAAGTTTCTCACCAGAATCCTAACATGCTAGTACTCTAGATGTTGGACTTCCAGCCTCTAAAACTGTGAGAAAATAAAAGTCTGTTGTTTAGGACACCCAGTCTATAGTATTATGGTATACTAAGACATTAGTATTTTGTTGACGATTTTTAAATCTTTACTCATAAGAGTCACAGTCTGTAACTTTCTTTTCTCATGATGTCTTATCTAGTGTTGGTATCAGGATAGTACTGATCTTATAGAGTTAGGAAGTGTTCACTCCTCTTCTCTTTTTCTTTTTTTGAAAGGGAAAGAGAGAACTCATGGAGGAGGGACAGAGGGAGAGAGAGAATCACAAGCAGGCTCCACGCCCAGCATGGAACCCAATGCGCAGCTTGATCTCATAACCCTGAGATCATGACCTGAGCTGAAATCAAGAGCCAGATGCTTAACTGACTGAGCCACCCAGGCGAATCTCTCCTCTTCTCTTTTTTTGGAAGAATTTGATAGAATTGGTGTTAAATTTTCTTTAAGTGTTTGGTAGAATTTACTAGTGGAGCTATATGGTCTGAATTTTTCTTTGTTTAGTATGTTGTGTCTTCTCTTTTAGTAGTCTCTATGTATTTTCTGATTTCTCTTATTATTTCTTCTTGACACCTTGGTTGTTTAAGACTGTGCTGTTTAATTTCCATATATGTGCAGATTTCCCAGATTTCCTCTGTTATTGATTTTTAGCTTCATTCCATTGTGGTCAAAGAAGATACATTATATGATATTTATCTTTTAAAAATCTACTGAGACTTCGTGGTCTAACAAATGTTGTATCCCAGAGAATGTTCTAGAGAAAAGTGTGTCTTTTGCTATTGTCGGGGTGAGTGTTTTATATGCTTATTGGGTCTAGTTGGTTTAGAGTATTGTTCAATTCCTCTATTTTCTTGTTAATCTTCTGTCTACATGCTCTCTTACTGAAAGTAGAATTTTGCAGTTTCCAGTTATTAATGTAGAACTCTCTATTTCTTCCTTGAAATCTGACAAAGTTTCTTCATATACTTTTTTTAAAAAAAGATTTTATTTATTCATTTGACACAAAGAAATCACAAGTAGGCAGAGAGGCAGGCAGAGAGAGAGGGGGAAGCAGGCTCCCCGCTGAGCAGAGAGCCCAATGTGGGGCTCGATCCCAGGACCCTGAGATCACGACCCGAGCAGAAGGCAGAGGTTTTAACCCACTGAGCCACCCAGGCGCCCCTCTTCATATACTTTTGAGCTCTGTTTTTTTCAGCTTTATCAAGACATAATTGGTATATAACATTGTGTAAGTTTGTGGTGTATAACGTTATGATTTGATAAAAGTATATTGCAAAATGATTACCACAATAAGGTTACTTAACACCTCCATTACCTTACATAGTTACCCTTTTGGTAGTGGTGAGAAATTTTAAGGCCTACTCTCTTAGCAATTTTCAAATGTACATCACAGTATTGTTAAACACAGTCACCGTACTGTGCTTTAGATCTCCAGAATTATTCATCTTATAACTGGAAGTTTGTACCACCCACAACCTTCATCCATTCACCCCAGCACACACCATCCCACCCCTGGTAATATCAATCTATTTTCTGTTTCTAGCTTCGTTTTTTTTAAGATTCCACATATAAGTAAGTTCATACAGTATTTGTTTTCCTCTCTCTGATTTATTTTACCTAGCACAATGCCCTCAAGCTTCACCACATTGCTGCAAATGGCAGGATCTCCTTCTTTTTTATGGCTGAATAATATCCCTTTACATCAACCACATTTTCTTTATCCATTTGTCCCCTGGTGGACACTTCAGTTGTTTCCATGTCTTAGCTATTGTAAATAGTGCTGCAACAAACATGGGAAGGCAGATATCTCTTCAAAACTGATTTTGTTTCCTTTGGATGTATATCCAGAAGTGGAATCATTGGATCACATGGCAATTACATTTTTAATTTTTTAAGGCAGTCCCATACTATTTTCCATAGTGGCAGCACCAATTTACGTTCCCACCAACAGTGCATGAGGGTTACCTTTTCTCCACATCCTTACCAACACTTGTTATTTCTTGTCTTTTTGATAATAGTCTAATATGTGTGAGGTGATATCTTGTGGTTTTTATTTGTATTTCCTTGGTGATTAGTGACATCAAGCACCATTTCATGTACCTCTTGGCCATTTATATATCTTCTTTGGAAAAAATGTCTGTTCATGTTCTTTGCCCATTTTTTGGTCAAATTTTTTTGCTATTTGATTGTATGTGTTCCTTATATGTTTTATATATTAACCCCTTATTGGATACGTGGTTCGCAAATATTTTCTCCCATTCCATAGGTTGCCTTTTTTTTTTTTTCCCATAGGTTGCCTTTTAATTTTATTGATTATCTCCCTTACTGTGCAGAATAACTTCGTTTGATGTAGTCCCACTTGTTCGTTTTTGCTTTTGTTCCTTGTGCTCTTGGTATCAAAGCCAAAAAAATCATTGTGATGACTAATGTCTGGAAGTTTTTCCATATGTTTTCTTCTAGGATTTTTACAGTTTCAATTCTTTTTTTTTTAAGATTTTATTTATTTGACAGGGAGAGAGAGATCACAAGTAGGCAGAGAGGCAGTCAGAGACAGAGGGGGAAGCAGGCTCCCTGCTGAGCAGAGGGGAGCCCGATGCGGGGCTCGATCCCAGGACCCTGAGACCATGACCTGAGCGAAGGCAGAGGCTTTAACCCACTGAGCCAGCCAGGCGCCCCTACAGTTTCAATTCTTATATTTAAGTCTTTGGCCCACTTGGAATTAACTTTTTGCTAGTGGTGTAAGATAGGGGTCCAATTTCATTCTTTTGCATAGGGATATCCAGTTTTCCCGATACCATTTATTGAAGAGATTTTGAGTATTTTTGGTACCTTTGTTAAATATTAGTTGGCCACCTATACATGGGTTTCTCAGATATTGATTTTGTTCCATTGGTCTATGTGTCTATTTTTATGCCAGTACCATACTGTTTTGATTACTACAGCTTTGTAATATAGTGTGAGATCAGGAAGTGTGATGCCTGCAGCTTTGTTCTTCTTTCTCAAGATTGCTTTGGCTATTGAGCTTTTTTGTGGTTCTATACAAATTTTAAGATTGTTTTTTTCCATTTCTGTAAACAATGCCATTAGGCTTGATAGGGTTTGCATTGACTCTATAGATGTATTTTGGTAGTGTGGACATTTTCACAATATTAATTCTTCTAATCCATGAACACAGGACATATTGGCACTGTCTTCTCACTTCCAAGGTTTCTTTCCTTTTTTAAATTTAAATTCAATTAGCCAGTATAGTACATCATTAGTTACAGATAATAGAGTTCAATAATTCATCAGTTGTATATAACAGCCAGTGCCCTCCTTAATGCCCATCACCCAATTCCACGGTTTCTGAAGAGAAATCAGCTGTTGATATTATCAAAGATCCTGGTATACAATGAGTCACTTCTCTCTTGCTTTGCTTTCAAGACTTTTTTCTTTGTCTTTGTCGTTCAGCAGTTTGATTATGTGTGTCTCAGTGTGGGCCTCTTTGAGTTTATCCTTCTTTGAGTTTGTTGAGCTCCTTGGATTTGTAGATTTATCAAATTTGGGAAATATTTGGCTATTGTTTTTTCAGAGTATTCTTCCTACACCTTTCTCTCGCTCCTCTCTGTTTGAGACTCCCATTATGGATATATATGTTGGCCCGCTTGATGCATTCCATGGGTTCTTCAGGCTTCATTCACTTTTCTGCACATGTTTTTGGTCTCTGTCTCTGCTCTTCAGATTCAATAATTTCAACTGGCCTATCTTCAAGTTTGATGATTTTTTTTGCCACTCACATCTGCTGTTAAGCCCCTTTAGTGAATTTTTCATTTCAGTTATTGTACTTTTCAGCTCTAGAGCTTTTGTTTCATTTCTTTCTACAATTCCTTTGTCTTTATTCAAAATCTCATGTCGTTATATATTATTTTTATAATTTTCTTTAGTTCTTTGTTCAAGTTTAAAGTCGTTGTCACCCAGTTAGTCTGGTGTCTGGGCTTCCTCAGGGACAATTTTTGTTCATATATTTTTTTCCTTTGAATAGATCTCTCTCTCTCTCTCCCCACTGCCCCCACCCTCCCTCTCTCTTTCCCTCTCTCATATGCCTTGTGATTTTTTTGTTGTTGAAAATTGGACACTTGATGTTATACTGTGGTAACTTTAAAAATCAGATTCTTACTCTTTCTCAGCATTTGCTGTTTTGATTGTTGAAAGATGTAGCTTTGGTAGTATATTTACTTAGGGACTCTCCCAAAGTATTTTTGTAAAGACTTTAATTTTTGTCATGTGTGCTTACTGAACTCTTGTTTCTTTACCTCATGTTCAGCTAATATTTTGACAGAGATTTCCTTGCATGTCAGGAACTTAAAGAAAAGGAGAGAAAAAACACAAACACAAACAATAAACAAAAGCGAGCATCTCTCCCAGTTTTTGTGAATTGTCTCTGTGCTGGGGCCCTCCAACACTTAGGCAGCCTTACTCTCAGCTTCAGGATGATCCCAACTGAAATCTTATGGTCTTCTTGTCATTTCTGAGCAAGTGTCTTGTCCTGGGTATTCGTGTGGCTTTCAAAAATCCTCTATATTTTTGGTGCTTTTGAATATTCTATTTTCCCAAAGAATCAAGCATCTCCCAGTTTTCCCTCTTGGGACTTAGGCAGTTGTTATATGTCTCAACCGTAGTCTTTTGTCCGAACCATCTGTGGGTTGTTAGTATGGCTTGCAAAACTAAAGGCAATGCTCACCCCTTTTCTGGCCTGAGATCTGAGTCAGGGGAAACAGAGATGAGGTCCTTGCATCAGTCCCCCAGGTGGCCCCCAGACCAGATAGAACAGACATACACAATAATTTTCAAATAAGGTCTTTCTGCTCCTTGAACTGGGGACCAGGATTTCAGACTGGGAATTTGGGCTGCCGCCACCTCACTGCACCAGGCAAGAGGTAGATAGGCCAAAGGCAAGGAAAATGCCCCAAAGCTTTCCTGCTGTTTTCAAGTTGTCTTTTTCTTGATTCATTGTTCATTTGGTGGCTGAAGACCTTTACTGTTTTCCAGAGTTCTGATAGTTTCTGCTTGTTTCTTGATGTTTCTGTAGAGGGACAGACAGAACTCCTCTGCACCATTTTGCTGACTCCCCTCTCCTCATGCATTCTTAATCTTGTTTGATTATGTATCTCAAGTCCTGCCCCTATTGGCTCCGCCTCCTTTCTGCCCCTCCACGTGCAATGATCTAGGGGCTGTTGCCAGAGCTCTCCTTGGTGCTGCTGAGCCCAGTGTCACGGCAGTGTCCAGATTCACAGCAGTTCCTCATCCTTATTGCTCCAGAGGGGAAACATCCTCCGAATCCTTCCTGGGAGCACAGTCAGCAAGAGGGTTCTCAGCACTTAGTAGAGGTTGTTCCAAACACACCAACTTCTCGAAGTATCTGATCCCAACCACATCACTCGACCAAAGCAGTTCTGACATCTGCAATCTCATTTAGGCAGGCCACCATTCCTTATAAGCTTCCAGAAGCCATCCCAATAGGATATTAAGACCAGTTCCGGGCATCCTAGCTGCTGGGATCTTAGTTGGCTCAGGCCGCTATAACAGAATGCCATGGGCTGGGGGGCCTAAACAGCTCCAGGAGAGGGTCCAACTTGGCCAGCACCATGATTTAGCCCTGGAAACCCTGAGAAGAGGACCCAGTTGGTCCCACCGACCCAGACTCCTGACCTTCTGGCCTATGCAACAGTGAGAGGATGATTTTGTGACCCCCCAGGACTCAGGGTCCCCTACGGCAGCTGAGAATTCAGGCTTCCCTGTGGTTTGGCCACTCTCAGTTCCTCCCAGGCCACTGTCCAGCTGCAGGCGATGAGAGGCTCTTAACACAGCCACAAGGCCTCCCTACAGGGAGCAAAGGAGACAGATGGACAGTCCTCCAGAGCCCTCTGGTGGGGATGAGGGACTGAGTGGCCATACTGCTCCACGTTGCTGAATGAATAAAAGGACACTGAGACTTTCTCCCATTGGTCACTTACTCATCTGAACCCACCTGCCTCTTCTGTTTTTGGTACCCAGCTATGCACATCCCTGCTTGGAAAAGAAGGTGCTCTGTGAGTCCCAGGGTTGGCTGGGAGGAAATCTTCCTGGAGGAAGAGGTGGCTAAGGGGCTCTTTTATCTAAAGACAGCAAACAAATCATCCTGCAGGAACAGATGGGGACCCCTTTGCACCAGAGGCCGGG
This sequence comes from Potos flavus, assembly GCA_028534135.1. Taxonomy (NCBI): domain Eukaryota; kingdom Metazoa; phylum Chordata; class Mammalia; order Carnivora; family Procyonidae; genus Potos; species Potos flavus. The sequence continues at coordinate 77,523,912 of CM052892.1, read as the reverse complement.
AGGGGCCTGTGAGCCTGGTGGTGGCAGGAACACCCTGTCACCTGCCAGCTCGGTTGGCCAGGGAAGTCACCAGCCCCTTAAGGGGAAGGAGCTGGTTGAGTTGGAGCAGGGGCTCCATCCCAGTGGCGAGGGTGTGACTGTGCCCAGCATCCCAGCCTCGCACACCGAGTTCCCTGCTTTGGAGCCCCGGGGCCACCGGGAGGGCTGCCCCACAGGGCTGGTCCATCAGGGCAGGGCCCCCTAGCAGCATCTCCACTAACGTGTGGCCGACGTAGGGGCTCTGGCTCCTCCCCAGCCTCCCCATTGCCAGGCTGGGAACAGGGTAGGGGCTCCCAGAGCAGAAAACGGCCTGGTCTCCTACGCATTTTCCAGAGGTCTCTGCCCACAGTGTCAGTGCACAGCGAGCCCGGGGCCTGGTTCTGGTGTCGGGGGCTCTTTCCCTGCAAATGCGCCTACTTCTCAGGTGCCAGAGGCCCACACTGGCTCCGAGGAGCTGCTCCCAGAGCCAGGACTCCTGGCGGGAACGGGCGGAGGGGCAGGAGCCAGCCCCACGGTGTAGACCACACCCCGCCGCACGCAGCCCCAGGAGCCCATGGTCCGGGTGCCACGCTCATGCCTCGCTTTGACAGTGCTCAGAGGTTCGTGTCTTCTGTGCATCGGCTGGCATTATTTGTATGTGAAATGGTAATTGCTGTCCTCTGGGCGACTTCACTAGAGCATCCAGAGCAAGGCTGCTTTGGCCCCCCGTGTTTCCGCACCCCACCCCCAAGGCCTGCTCCACCGTACCTGGTGTCTGGTCTGTCCGGGCTTTGGTCCTCGAACATACAGTGTTTCACGAGTGAGAGTTTTCGATTTGGGTTACTACGTTGTCCACTCGGTCCTGTGCCTGTGATGCTCCGCTCTGCCTCCTGTGGCCACTAGGCCCTCTGAGCTCGGCCCCAGCCGTCTCAGGGCTCAGCAGGCTGTCCTCACAGCCCTCCCGGTCGCCCCAGGACCTGTGGGATAGGGAGACATGCTTAGGAGTAGCAGAGGCCCTCGGTGTCCCGGCAAACTCAGAACAGAGTCCCCGTAAAGACTCCCACGTCCTCTGGTTTCAAGCTAACGGCCGCCAGGCCCCCGTGGAAACATTCGAGACAAGTGTGGGCTCTGGAATCGGAAACCCACAGGGCTGGTGTGACAGAGCATGTGATGGGAACACACATACACAAGTACACACATGCCACACACACAGACTCACATACACACACACTTGGATGCATGCATACCTCATGTGCACACATAAAGATGCATGCACACACGCTCTCACACATGCACACAAACACATGCGTCCACGCTCACGCAGGCGCACACCCACACCCTGACTGCTCCCTGTCACTGCGGCCCTCTCCACCCCATGCCCACCGTCCACCCCCAGCAGGAGGAGGAAGAGGATGTGGATTGCAGGCCAGAGGTCAGAGGCTGGGGTGGGGATGTGCCCCCGAGGAAGTGGCCTCTGGAGGGGGGGCCGTCTGCAGGGACTGCCCCGCAGACACAAACACCTTCAGGGCTGGGGCAGGCACCCGGGCGCCCTGGGGAGAGGCGGCCCCAGACTCTGCTGGCCTCCAGGGATGAGGGATGAGGGACAAGGGGGGACGGTGCCTGGACCCAGGCCCCTCAGGAAATCACTTTCAGATCTCACTCCAGCTCACTAATGTGAGTACTGCTGGAGAATTGCCTTTTACCTAAATTGCCTCAATTTTCAATTTGCTTGACATTCGAGCAGCACGAGGCCTTCTGGCTCCCTTCCTGGAGCAGCCCCTGCCTGGGACATCCTGAGCCCAGCAAGTGGGGTGCAGGGGACCTGGGGGCCAGAGGTGCCTGTGGGAAGGGCACACAAGCCCGGCTCCCCCTGAGCTCCTAGAGGAAAGTCAAGTTTGCCCCTCAGCCTGGCCGCCCAGCCTGGGACCCCTCCCCTCCCATTCTGCTGCGGCCCCCCTCCCACAGCCTTCCCCTCCAGCACCCAGCCTGCTCCCTGCTCCTGTACTGCCGAGGCTGGGAGTCTGCAGGAACGAGCAACGGGTTCACTTGCTCCACAGACAATGTCCAAGCCAGGGAGCGACCCCAGAAATAAGTAGACCGTGTGCCCCATGGGGAGGAGAGGAGGTGCCGGGAGTTGGAGGGCAGTGGGCGGGAGAGGCTGAGGGCTGGCGTCAGGAGCTCCTGCGGGTCTGGACAGCAGGTGAAGGAAGGGTAGAGGTTGCTCCAAGGCTTGTGTCCCCCGGGGGAGGGCAGGCTTCAGGACAGAGGGTGCACTGGTAACGCAGTCCTGATGCGTTTCATGGCCCGAGAGAGCTATGGGAGCCAGAGGGAGATGAGAGGGAGGGGAGAGACGCAGACAGAATGAGAGAGAGAAAAAACCAAGCAGCTAGAGAAACTCCCTGCTCTCCCCCTAGGAGAAGGAATGAAGAGGAGGGGAAGAGGGAGGAGGAGGAAAAGGGATGGGGGAGAAGGGAACAGAGGAGGGAGGTGGGAGAAGGTGGGGAGAGTAGGGGGAGAGCAGGGAGGAGGAAGAAAGAGGAAGGAAAAGGAGGAGGGGAGGAAGGAAGAAGGGAGGATGAGGTGAGGAGGGAGGAGAAAGAGGGTGGGGGAAGGAGGGGAGGAGCAGGGTAGGGAGAAGGAGGGAAGGCAGGATAAGGGGAGAGGGGGAAGGGATAAGGAGGGGAGAAAGGGAGGAGGAGGGTGGAGGATAGGAGGGGAGGAGGGTGGGGGAGAGAAGGAGAGGAGGAGAGAAGGGGAGGAGGGGAGGAGGGGAGGAGGGGAGGTCTGCTGGCCTGGGCTGGGCCAGGCCGGCTGGGCTGTCTCCCGGGAGCCCTGACCCCACTGGGCGCCCTCGGCTCCCCTCCTGGCCACGCTCAGGTTTCCGGGCGAATGCAGGCAGATTGAGTAACAGATGCATGTGCTACGCATTATGAAGAAAGCCTTAAAAAGCCCTCGTTTATCGCTGTTTACGTTCCGTGATTGAGGGGAGAATTTGCCAAGACCAAAGGTTACTGCTGGTGTTTCTGTGACCAATATTACCTCAAACTAAAGCAATTAGCTTCAAGGAAACACGCGTTGTCTTTGGGGGCTTTTGAGAGCGACCTGTAGTGTGCGAGACGGATCGCTGCCCCGCACGACCAGCCGCCCGCGGGAGCTGGGCCCCGTCACCTGCCTGGTGGGCCTCAGTTTCCCTCTCTGTGGGATGGGGACCCAGATTCGGGGCACCCGGCCATGCACTTAATTTCCTTGGTTTAGCTCCCAGAGCCTGTGCTTTTGGCTTTTCTCCCTGAGGCTGTTTCTACTCACATTTGGCCATTAAAATCCTTTCTTGAGACAATTGTGGAGAAAGCTGAAGGGTAATTAGTGAATGGTAATTAGCAAATACTCTCCTTCCAAGGAGGGCCGTGCGAAAACGGCACCTCGTGTCTCTGCTAGGCTTCCCAGGCCAGGGCTGTGTGGGGGCAGCTGGGGGAGGGACTGGCTGTGCCTCAGTCTCCCGGTCCGTGGGCAAGCGGGATCATGATGGCGCCTGCATCGGGTCCCGAGGAGGGCATGGAAAGGGGGCTAAGAGCTTAGAACGGTTCCCAGCAAGTAGGCATCGTAGAAAACTCATTCCCACTCCTGCAGCCCCTGGAGGGGCTGGCCAGGGCAGCTGCAGGGAGAGAGGCGAGGGACACAGACGCCCCCCAGGAGGGAGAGGAAAGAGGCCAGAAGCTGCTCTGGGGGCGGGGGTGGTCCTGCCACCTGCTTCCTACCACCTGTCTCCACACCTCTTGCAAACCAACCAGCTTAAGTCACTTAGTAGCTGCCACTGTGCCCCCCATCACAGCATGTCCCCTGCCTAGCAGTGAGCCAGCGACACCAGCCCCCAGGAGGCAAGGAGGGCTGGACTGACTTTGAAGGCACAGACATTGACCAGGCGGCCGGGCCCAACACAGCTCTGCCCCACATTCTCCTTGCAGCTTACCGAGGGGTGGGGGGAGCTCCTCCTGGGGATATAGGACAGATTATCTCTCTCCCTCCTGGAGTTGTCAACAGTCCCAGTGGATTATACAGGGAGCCTGGAGCAGTGTGGGCAGGGGAGGGGGTCAGACCAGGCCCAGGGGAGGGGGTCGACCACTCAGGTTTGCATGCTGGTGGGGAAACCTTCCCAAACAAGTGACCTCTCACCACAGGACCTGCAAACAGAGCAGCACCCAGGCGGGATCTGAGGAGGGGTCCGGGCTGCCCTCTAGGAGGCCCCAGGACAGCCCAGCGGCCATGGGCATACACTTCACCGAGTCACTGGGCTGACCCCGGACAAGCAGGCTGGCCCTCAGGTGGGCCAGAGGCCTGAGCCCGCAGCCCGGGAGCAGAGGTGTGGGGGTCCCTGGGGGATGGGGGTCCTGGAGGCTCTGTCTGGGCCGCGTGCCCTCGGGTGCTCTGCGGTGGGGAGAGTGTCCACTCGGGGAGATGGTCTCAGTTCAGGGCTAGGTGAAACCGTGAGCGGGATGGCCCAGGCCCCATAGCCAGCAGGGACATGAGTGCATGCCCTAAACCACAAGAGGGCCATCGGGGATCCCCAAAGTGACCACCTCTCATTTGCTCCTCCCGTTATTACCCCATATTACAGATGACGGAACCGAGGCTCAGAGGGGACAGAACTGTGCATTCAAAGCTTGGACAGACATTCGCCAGGTTGCTGGATGGTTTCGGGCCTCTTTGTATCTACCTACCCCATGACCCCAGCTTCGTGGAGCCCGGTCCAGCCGGAAAGCCCACTGGACACCCTGTCTTCTCCACCTGCAAGCTCAGTGGCACCCCAGCTCCATCAGTCGAGAACCACGCCCATCTGCAGGGACCCTGACACCTCCTCTCTGACGTAGGTGAGCTGGGGGACGGCAGTGTGGGGGGCCAGCCCCCCAGCAGGCTCCCCCCTTCCTGCCCGGCACTCTCCGCTGGACCTGCCGAGGGCCTGGCTCTTCAGCGGCTTGTGGATGCCCCCCGCCCAGGGCAGCCTCGGTGTCCCCAGCCCCTCTGGTCAGTGACCGCCAGCCCTGTAACCTGAAGGTGCTTGAGGGACCCCACCACCCCTCACGCCCTTCGGCCCCCACCTCTGGAGAGACCCGCGCGTTCAAGGACGCCACTCGCCGACAGCATAAAGCGCCCATTCTTCCCCAGCATGGGGCTGGGGTGGGAAAATATTTTCCAAAGGTCAGTTTTCCAATTATACTTAAAATCTGAAAGCTCATTTTTTTCTTTTTTGCCTCCCCTCGGTGCAGCCGCGTTCTGCTAATTTCATAAAGATACCATTTAGCTGAGGTAGGTGGGATTCTGGGCATCAGAACAGCTTCCCAACGTCAACAGCCAGCCTAACCGTAACCACCGACTTCCCATCATTTGTGGGGAAAAAAACGCTTCTCTCCCCAAAAATTATGGCCTGTAGGAATCAGACAACATCCCCATTGCCCGGCGGGAAATTACAGAGATTTTCTTGCGTACTTAACTTTAAGCCACGTTTATAAATTCCTGCTCTGTCTTAATGACTTGCTCACGCTCCGCTGGGGAAGCAGGATGCTTGAGGGGGTCCCTCGGGGCCTGTGATGCAGGTGAGCGCCCCTGTCACAGGACAGCGGGCCCAGGCTAGTGTGCAGCTGTGTCCGAGCCCGGCCTCCACTCAGTGGCCTGTGTGTGTGGAGTGGGGGACAGGGCAGGGCAGACAGGACCATCTGGGCTAGGCCCTTCCAGTGGGAACAGGATGAAGGGTTCACAGGCAACAAACGGGGATGCGGCCCAGATGCCCCTCTCTCCCTCCTCTGACCCCACTGAGCCCCGACGCCCCTCTCTCCCTCCTCTGCCTTCACTGACCCGCTGAGCGGCACTGGGGAATTGCCTCCTGCCCGCCTCCACCATGTCGGTCCCCACACCACATTCTGCCCCTTAGCCAGGCCTTATCCCTCCTGGTCCAAACCTCCAAGGCCCCCACATGGCTCAGAGCGAGGGGGCGCCTCCCTGAGGCCTGCGGAGCCTTGCAGGTCATGGGGGCACCAGAGTTGCCGAGGGCGTGTGATGGAGAGATTTCAGAAGCCACGGGGGTGGGGGGCAGTGAGGGTGACTGGGGGCTTGTACCCCTCCTGCGGGGGGAGGAAGGCCAGTCTTTTCCCAGGGCAGGGAGGGGGCAAGCTGAGGGACAGGATGCAGTCCCCAGTGCCCTGGGGCCGGGCTGTCCAGGGCACCTCCAGGGATGAGAAGCTCACAGGCCCGAGCCAAGCAGAGCCGAGCAGAGCCGAGCAGGCTGGACGGTGGGAGCAGACGCCAGGCTGGAGCCCTCAGGGCACGTCGGGGTACAGGAGCCATGAGGGACAGGGGTGCAGAGCATGGATGGGCAGAGCCCACCCCTTACTACAGGCCCAAGCAGGATTGCGGGGGGAGAGAGACCGGTGCCCAGTCTGGGGGGCAGCGCTTCTCACCTCCAGCCCATGGGCCTGATGGCACCAGCAATGTCAACTTGAAGAAGCTGGGAATCTAGCTTTTGATATGAAATACCCCAGTTTTCCAGGTTCGGCCCTTTACCTCATGTTTTTAAACACCAGGCATGTCAAATCACACCTCCCGTCCTTCCCCTGACTGCCATGCTCCAGCTGCCTCTTGTCCCTGCCCCAGGGTCTTTGCACGTGCTATTTCCTCTGCCCAGTGATTGCAGGGCTGGCTCCTTCTCCGTTCGGAGGGCCCTGACCACTGCCCCATTTTGGTTTTTTCCCCGCTCGCCCTTCCCTTCCCTCACTTTACGTTATATACTTATGGGTTCCTCTATTATCTGTCACCCACCCCAGCCCCAAAATGAAATTTGCTCCTAAGGCAGTTGTCTGATTTGTTCACTGCTTTACCCTCCAGGCCCAGAACAGTGTCTGACACATAGTAGGTGCTTAATAAAAGCATAGTCAATAAACAAATGAGTGTGTAAATTTCCTGTCCCTTCACCACATGGCTGGCAAGCACCCTCCTGCCCCCATCATTCCCCTTTCTTCCTGAGAGCCTGGACACCTCCAGCACTGGGTGCTGAGCTGGGTCCTGCAGGAAAGGTCCCCTGCCCTGGAGAGAAGAAGGGGCCTAACCTGGGGCTGATGTTGCTGGAAGCCCCCCCGCCCTACCCATCTGCCCCATAACCCTGTCTTGTTTTGGTTGCAGGAGTGTTCACCATCTGAAATGACCAGGTTTACCAAGCCTGTGTGCTCAGCTGTCCTAAAGCAGACCAGGGCTCAGCACCTCTGTGGGATGGCCAGGAGGTCCATGTGTCTGCATACAGACCTGAGGGCTCCCGTGAGGGTGGTGTGGTCATGAGGCCTGTGGGCAGAGTAAGGAGCTGGGATTTTTTTCTAGGGAGTCATTGAAGGGTCTGATGCAGACCCGGTGGTGGTACAGAACAAAATCTGATAGCTGAAAACTGTGTCCTCAACTTCCATGTGGCAAAGACATAAGGAGAACAAATTTATTCTTGTACAAAGGATCTAGATGCACAAGATAAAGGAAGTATGGTCCTGCCTTCAAAGAGCTAAGACCCTAGAGAGGCAGATAGGATAAACATTAATTCTCCTATTTATCCACTCATCCATCCATCCACCCACCCACCCACTCATCCATCCATCCATCCACTCATGCATCTATCTATCCATCCATCCGATCCATCCATCCATCCATTCACTCATGCATCCATCCCGTCCACCCATCCACCATTCCACCCATCTATCCATCCCATCCATTCATTCATCCATCCAGCCACCCACCCACCCACTCACTCATCCATCCATCCATCCATCCACTCATGCATCTATCCATCCATCCATCCGATCCATCCATCCATCCATTCACTCATCCGTCCATCCATCCACCCACCCACCCACCCACTCATCCATCCATCCATCCACTAATGCATCTATCTATCCATCCATCCATCCACTCATGCATCCATCCCATCCACCCATCCATCCACCATTCCACCCATATACCCATCCCATCCATCCATCTACTCATGCATCCACCCACCCATCCATCCATCCATCTGCCATCCCACGCATCCATCCCATCCGCCATCCCACCCATCCATCCATCCATCTGCCATTCCACCCATCCATCCACTCATCCATCCATAATCTACCCATCCATCATCCACCCATCCATCATCCATCTACCCAGAGATGTCCCTGCAGGGCTTGGCTCTACTGGCTTCTCGACTGCCTGGATAATTTTTTGCACTCACTCTCCCAAGATGAAGATTGTAAAGGGAGAAAGGAAAAACTCCATGCTTGGATCAGGCTCTCCCTTGCTCAAGCACTGGGTGAGGAAGAAGAAAGGAAAGAAACAAGACTCACTGAACACCTGTACTATAGCCTGGACTGTGGTAGGCACTTCAGAGGAATGATTTCTGCTTCTCAAAGCTACCTTATGATGAACGGATTATCCTCTACATTCTTCCCAGAAGAAACTGGAGATTAGAGAGACCAAGTGGTCTACTCAAGGCCAGAGGACTAGTCAGTGGCTGAACCAGCGCTCATACTGAAGGCTAGCTCATTCCAAACTCCCAAACCCTCAGTGAAAAGGAGGGATTCAAGGCGACCTGTGTAATCGCTGTTAGACAAGCAGTCTGTAAGCCAACGGGCAAGCTGAGCACTACCACACTAGGATCTTTTTATTTATTTATTTGTTTGTTTGTTTGTTTGTTTATTTGAGAGAGAGATCACAAGTAGGCAGAGAGGCAGGCAGAGAGAGATGGGGAAGCAGGCTCCCTGCTGAGCAGAGAGCCTGATGCGGGGCTCGATCCCAGGACCCTGAGATCATGACCTGAGCCAAAGGCAGAGGCTTAATCCACTGAGCCACCCAGGCGCCCCTCACACTAAGATATTTTATGCCATCATTTAAAAAATTGATATAAATACATGCACAGATTAAAAAAAAAACCAGTTCAAATACAAAAGATGAACAATATAAGGGTGCCTGGGTGGCTCAGTTGGTTAAGCGTTCGCCTTCAGCTTGTCTGCCTTCCACATCAGGCTCCCTGCTCAGTGGGAAGCCTGCTTCTCCCTCTTCTGCTGCTACTCTCTCCCTCCCTCCCTTTCTATCAAATAAATAAAAATCTTTAAAAAAGAATTTATATAGAAAAAAGATGAATAAAGAGGAAGTCTTAACTTCTAGCTCCAGTCATGATGAAGTACTGAGTGTAAGATTTACCCTGTCCCCACAAGCAACTATAAAACTAGATAAAGTAAATATGAAGCAGCTGTTTCAAGTACCAGGCATCAGACAAAGCAGAGCCGTAATTCTCGAGAGAAGAAAAACACACAAGGTGAGCTCCACATTCTGGCTTTATGCCTGACGCACTCACCCAACTGTGGCCCAGGGATATAGAACATAAAAACAGACAGCTCGCTGGGAAGAGGGAAGAGACTGGTGCTCAAGACTGCTGAGGTAGGCAGAACTGCCAGGCACGGTGTGGGAAGCAGGAAACTGTGTAGAGACGCACTGTGTAGAATTCTGCAAAGAGCTCCTCCGAGCCAGCAGAATGCCGGCTGTACGTGCACAGGGCTGAGCTCCACTAGATTTAGCAGAGAACAGCTAGTGGGTGGCTGAGAGCTGGCTGGGGATCCAGGAGGGGATCTGCTTCGCCACTGTGAGGGGCTACTCTGGACGCACCCTAAAACCCCAGCAAACCTCAACAAGATCAATTTCATCTGCCCGTAAGCTAACGGCCTGTCAGAAAACCAGTCAACGCGCTCTAAAGAAAAATAACATCTAGACATCTTTGAAAGGCTACCAAAAAATTCAGTCTAGAATTCTATAGCCAGCAAAATCACCCCTTAAAAATAAAGGGAAAATAAGGACATTCAATGCAAACAAAAGCTGAGATAATTCATTCACCAGGGAGATTAAAACTGCAAATGTTAAAGGAAGTTCTTCAGATTGAAAAGGAAAAAGATCAGATGCAAGCTTACTTACTTACATGAAGCAGTGAGGAGTGCCAAAAACGACAAATATGTGGGAAGATAGAAAGGACACTGAAGTATCCCTAGAGAAAGAGAATTGATTCATAAGGATAAAAATGGATTCTTCAGGCAGATACAGCCATTCTAAACATTAACACACCTAATAACAGACATTCAAAATGCAGAGAAGTAAAAACTGAGAGAACTAAAGAAAGAGGCACATCCACAGACAGAGATTTAACCCTCCTTTCTGAGTAACTGATATAAGTAGACAATCCAATAAGGATGTGGGTGATCGGAACAGCGTAAACCACATTAATCTAACCGAAATCCGTAAAACACAATACTAAAGAATACACATTTTAGAAAGGCACATGGAAATTTAGCAAAATGAGTCATACTCAATTAAAAAGCACTGCAATAATAGAGTATGTTCCCTAGCTACTAGTAGAGATTAAGAAATCCATAAGAAGTTAATGAGAAAATCCTCAAATCTTTAAAAGTAACACACATCTAAATAATCCATAGGTCAAAGAAGAAATCACAAAGGAAATCAGAAAATATTTTGAAGTAGTGAAAATTAAAACAAAACCTATCCAAATCTGTGGAAGGAAGCAAAAGTTGTGCTTACAGAGAAATTTACAGCTTTAAATGTCTACAGAAGAAATGCCTACAATGAATTATCTAAATTCCACTTTAAGAATTTAAAAAACAAATTAAAATCAAAATAGAAAGGAAATAATAAAGACAAGAAAAGAAATCAAAGTAGAAAATGAACAAACAACAGAGAAAAATCAAGAAGTTGGTTATGTGAAGATCAATAACATTGACAAAACCCTTAGCTAAATTAAAGATAAAGAAAAAAGAGAAAACGCAAGTTGCTGTTATTAATGATGAAAAAGGAGATGTAATTACAGGTCTTGAAGACAGTAAAACAATAATAAAGGAATGTTATGGACAACCTTAAGCCGTAAGATTTGACAACTTAGAGAAAATGGACAAATTCCTTCAAAGGCACAAAATTCCATAATTCACACACGTGTTCATGTGTGTGCACGTGCACACACGCACACGCACACAAACAGTATACATGAATACCCCTATACCTACTAAACCTTTGAAATTTCCCTAAAAGAAAAGTCTAGGGTCAGATGGCTTCCCTAGTGAATTATATCAAATTTTTAAGGAAGAAATACCAATCTTAGACTAATTCTTTCAGAAAATACAGTAGGAGGAAAAACTTTCTAACCATTCTTTTTTTTTTTTTTTAAAGATTTTATTTATTTATTTGACAGAGAGAGATCGCAAGTAGGCAGAGAGGCAGGCAGAGAGAGAGGGGGAAGCAGGCTCACCGCTGAGTAGAGAGCCCGATGCGGGGCTCGATCCCAGGACCCCGAAATCATGACCTGAGCCAAAGGAAGAGGCTTTAACCCACTGAGCCACCCAGGTGCCCTTTCTAACCATTCTATGAGGCAATCATAACCTGAATAACAAAGCTAGCAAAGGACATTATAAGAAAATTACAGACCAATTCTTTAAGAATATAGACACAAAACCCTTAATATTAGCAAATCAGTTACAGAAAAAAAAAAGTGTGTATGTGTGTGTGCATATGCATGCAAGTGCCTACATCTTAATACCAGAAATGCAAAGTTGCTTTGATATTTTAAAAATCATTACATTTTACTACATTAACAATGAAGGAGGGGCACCTGGGTGGCTCAGTGGGTTAAACCCTCTGCCTTCGGCTCGGGTCATGATCTCAGGGTCCTGGGATCGAGCCCCGCATCGGGCTCTCTGCTCAGTGGGGAGCCTGCTTCCCCCCCTCCCCGTCTGCCTCTCTGCCTACTTGTGATCTCTCTCTCTGTGTCAAAAAAAAAAAACAAAAAACAATGAAGGAAAAATGTATTATCACATCAATAAATGCAAAAAAATTGAAAAATTCAATACCTGTCCAAATTCCATGATTTGGTGTATGTGTGTGTGAGGGGGGGACTCTAAGCAAATTCTAGGAACAGAAGGAAACTTCCTCAACCAGATAAAGGGTATCTATAAGAAACCAGCAATCAGCGTCGCATGTAATGATGAAAGATTCCATGCTTTACTTTAGAGTGAAAAGAGGATAGGAATGTCTGTTATCATTCTTTCCATTTAACGTTGTACTTGAGGTTATAGCCAGTGCAATAAGGTAATAAAATAGAAATCAAATACATACAGAATTGAAAGAAAGAAACAAAAATATCTTCATTTTTCAGATGACACCTTATGTACATAGAAAAGTCTAAGGAATTTACCCCCCAAAAATCTACTGGAAATAATAAATGAGTTAGGCAAGATTTCATGATACAAGATCATCATACAAAAATAAATTATATTTCTATATAATAGAAATGAACAATTAGAATATGATTCTTTAAAAAAAAAATCAGTACTATCTATGTAGCATCAAAAACGTACAATGACTAGGAGAAAACTTAGCCAAAGTTGTATTAGACATGTACACTGAAAACTATAAACACTGTTAAGAGAAATTGAGGAAAATCTAAATAAATGTGATACATACCACATTCTTGGGTTGAAAGACAACATTGCTAAGATGTTGATTTCCAAACTGAGCTATAGATTTAATGCAATCCCAACCAAAATCTCAGTAGCCCTTTTCTTACAAATTGACAAGTTTATTCTAAAATTTATGTAGAAATGTGAAGTACCTAGAATATCCAAAGCCATCTTGGAAAGAAGGGAAAGATTATTGGACTTACACTATTTAATTTCAAGACTCATTATGGTACTGGCAAAAGGATGGACAAACTGATCAATGGAATAGAAATAGTCCAGAAATAAACCCATTCTTACAGAGTGAACTGATTTTTGACAAGAGCTCCAAAGGAATTGAAGGGAGAAAGAAAGCCTTTTTAACAAATAGGTCCAGGACAACTGTATTTTTATATGAGGAATCACTGCCAGTCGCCAAGATAGTGCTGGCAGCCTCGGGAGAGAGCTGAAGTGTGCTGCTGACATCTGGCTGAGGCCAGGCCATATGCCAGGCCTTACGACGGTCCTGCCGACCATAGGCCAGGAAATAGAAGGGTATCTGGGAGAAGATATGCCCAAGACACAGCTTTGTTCTGCTACCAAAGGGGCAGAAATGGGTCCTGCATCCCAGAGATGAGGTAGCCATAACCCCCAGGCAGAACCCTTCTTGCCACGTCTCCAACAGCCTTGAGCCACACGACTGGGGCAGTGGCTACAGAAGCAGAGACCTTCCTGGACCAGGAATCACGAGTCAAATTCCAATGTGCCTGCGTGAGACCTCCTGGCCTCTCTCTTCTTGCTTGCCTCCACACTCATCTCTGAGTCTTCCAGCTCCTTCAAACTCCAGCCTTCCAGTCCACCCTTCACACCTCCCCAAAGTAATAATTTTTATGAAAGTTAACTTATGAAATTAAATAATGAAAAGACTTCTACTTTTGGCCAAGAAAGAGTAACAGAGTCCAGATTTACATTCCCACATGAAACAATCAATAAATAAATAGCGTGTATGAAACAATGTTTTTTTCCGAGACATAAGACATTGAACTTCAGACAATGAAGGAAAGTGATGATCTCTAAGAGCCAGGAAACAAAGGAGGTGAGCCCTGTGACTACTTCAGTTTACTGCCTTTGATAGTTTCCAGGTCATGATGCAGGCAGAGGGAAAAGATAGAGTACAGCGGTCTCGCTGAGATGAGAGACAAAGCTGAGACTGGGGAGACCAGATGGCAAGAGTCATCGGACAGAATACTAGAAGAGCAGAGACCTGCATGAAGAAAGAACTTCAGAGGGCTCCCTTCAAGGGAGAGGCAGAGTGTGGGTTAGCATATGCATGTGGAGAAGCTATTCAAGGAAGGAGAGTCACCCGAGCGGATTAGAGGCGATGATGCCTAGTACTCTCACGAGACCAGAAGAGTGCCTGTTCCCACCAGCTAGATTGGAAACCCTCATGATTTACAGGGCACTATAAAGAATACAAGAAAAGTCACTTTTCTTGTATTCTTTATAGACTCTAGGGCAAATGACTATAGAGTCATTTGCCCTAGAGTGAATGTTGTTGTGACCCCACCTAACAAATCTTAAAGCAAGACTTCAAATCATCAAATTGTTTCCAAGTAATTTAACTGTGTTCCAGAATGTAGCACATTAATATTTGTAGAAAGACAAAATTATTCAATACCCCACAAGGTAAAATTCACAACAAACTGGGAAACAATTTGTTTCCCAACAAAACACAAATTTTTTTATTGGGATCCAATAAAAAATTACCAGGTGTTAAAAGAAGCAGGAATATACAACCTACAATGAGGAGAAAAGCTAATTAGCCAAAACTGACCCAGATGATATGTGAATAGTAACTTTCTGAAGTTAGGAGCCTTAGAATGAAATTGAATTTAAATTAGGATGATATTTCTCAAGTACAAAGTGAGACTTTCTAATTATGCTTGCATTCAATCCACATATGGATATAATAGACTCATATTCCTTTCTAGGAATATTTTTCACTTTTTCAAATTAATTCAAATAATATATTTTCTTCTCAAAGATTAAAAAAACTGAAAGTGAAACATATTAACATTAGCAGAGAAGAATATTAAAGAAGTTAGTGTAATTGTATTCTCTATGTTTAAAAAGTTAAATAGAGACATGGAAGGTATGACAAAGATCCAAAACAAAACTTCTTCTCTAAAAAATAAAAACAAAGTTGAAGGACTAATACTAGCTGATCACATGACTTATCATAAAACTACAGTAATCAAAACAGTGTGATATTGGCACAAAGGTAGTAAAGTACATTGGTATCCAGAAATCAATTCTCAGAAATACATAAATATAGTTAGCTAACTTTTAACAGTTGTCAAAGTCAAGTCAGGAAAGGAAGGACAGTCTTTTCAATAAATCATGCAGAAACAATTGGGTATCAGTAGGGAAAAAAATTGAAGTTCCATCCGAAATTTGTATCTACAGTTGAATTCAAAATGGATCATATACTTAAACGTAGAGCCCCAAACTATAACTTTTAGGAGAAATCTTATGACCTTGGGATAGGCAAAGATTTCTTAGGTACAATGCCAAAAGCACCACCCATAAAAGAACAAATTGATAACCTGGACTTCATCAAAAGTAAAGACATCCACTTTGCAACAGATACTTAAGAGAATGAAAAGACAAACTATAGCCTGGGAGAAAAACTTTGCAAAGCATATATCCAATAAAGAACTTGTAGCCCTAATAGATAAAGAACTCTCAAAACTCAGTAAGAAAATAATCCCACTTAAAAATGGGCAAAAGCTTTAAACAGGCACTTCATCATTAAACATATATGGATGGCATATAGGCACACCACCGTTAGCCATCAGAACATGAAGTTAAAAACATAAGGAGATACCACTACATACTTATGAGAGTGGCTGAAATTGAAAAGACTGACCAGAGACTGGGACTGTAGAGAAACTGGGACTAGTGGGAATGTAACATGGTACAAATGCTCAAAAACAATTTGGCGGTTCATTAAAAAGTTATGGTGGGATGTCAACCTGAGGAGCTCCATGGACTCACTCTCCAGAAAAAAAAAAAAAAAATCTGGTAATAGCTATTAAAAAAAAAACACAATTATTTAAAGTCTCTGGAACTTGTCCTGGGGGCATGTAAAAAAATGAAGAAAAGTTTATTCAAAGAAACATACTAAAACTTGGTAAGAACAACAAGAATCTGTGACATATGAGCCATAGCCCACTCCTTCTTTCCTTCTCCACTCTTAGCTTGATAAAAGCTCCACTCTGGGTAAGTGTGGCCAAGAAGATGGTGTCCCCCGCCTTCCCCTGAGCTCCCAACCAAGTCTTAATGTACCTCACCAGGAAGGGCAGACCACCAGCATTTCAAATCCCTTCCAGTTCCAAGTTGAAGAATTCCTGGTGAGTGTGGCCAAGAGGTCAGGAGCTCCCTTATTCCACATCTCCCACCCATAGGATAGAGGCTCTGCCCTAGGTACGGCCAGCCAAGAATACTGGGGCCCTCATGACCCCTGCCCCAGATTAGAGCAGAGTTTCCAGAATAAGAAAGTCAAGTCACACAGCCCAGAGTCTACTGCCCTATTCAGGGCCCAAAGTAGTGGATCAGAGACATTGTCTAGGAAGAGAAGCATCCCATAAGAAAAGAGCTCCAAAGCTCTCCACAAAGGAACTGACGTTATTTGAAAAAAAGCATGGACAAATTTAAGCTTAAAGTGGCTTAAATTAAGAGGACAATAGTCCTCTTAGTTAGGAGCAACAAGCTAGACCACAAGCTATCTAGTTCATAAGCCTAGAGAGAACTAGAGAAAGAAACAGCTAAGAAGACACCTTGGGGACAAAACAAACCTCAAAGATAGGCTTCAAAATATAGTCCTGTGCACATTGAATTGGATCTGACTGCTGAGAAATACACGGCCCAGGGGATTGTTGAAAACTATAAAACAAGCAATTGGTGATCAGTTGCACCTAAGGGGTGGAGAGTGACACCAAATGAAGATGACGGCCTAACAGAACTCAGAGAAAGAGACCATTCAAGCCACCACCAAACCACCACCATCCCAGGGGACCTGTGTACATGCTCAAGGCTCTGCCCCCAGAGGAGCATCAGCAATGCCTTTGTGTTGCGGGGAAGCAGACTTCACTAAAATAGTCTAGCCAAGTCACAAAACAAATAGCAAAAATAAGTGCCCAAGAGGAGGAAGGGCAATCCAAAGTTCCTATAACATATTACCTAAAATGTCTGCTTTTCAACACAAAATTATGACATATAAAGAAACAAGAACATTTTTATATAGGATATAAAGAAAGAAGAAATTGCTTCCAGGAGGACCATTAGGTCATATACAACAAACAAAGATTTCGAAGCAACCATTATAAATATGTTCAGAGAATTAAAGAAAAACATGCTTCAGGAACTTAAGATATGAAGACAACATTTCATCAAATAGACAATATCACCAGACATGGAAAGTATTAAAAAGGACCAAATAAAAAGTGTGGAGTTGAGAGGTATAATAGATGAAATGAAAATTTCATTAGAGGGGCTCAGATAGTAGATTCGAACTGGCAAAGAAAGAATTAGTGAGCTTAAAGACAGACCAATAGGAATTATGCAATCCAAAGAACAAAGAGAAAATAGAATGGAGAAAATTGAACAGAACCTCAGAGAAAACTGGGATACCTTTAAGCACAAGAATATTGTTGTAATGGCAATCCAAGAGGAGAGGAGAAAGCAGATATAATATTAGAAGAAATAATGGGAAAACTTCCCAATTGCTGAAAAACATTAATGTACACATTCACAAAGCTCAGGAAAGTCCAATTAGGACAAGTACAAAGAAATCCACACCAAGATAATGGAGTAAAACTGCTGAAAGCCAAAGACAAAGAGAAAATCTTCACAGTAACAAGAGAAAATGACTGGTCACATACAAAGGAATCCAAATAGAATAACAGCTGACTTCTCATCTGAAACAATGGAGGTCAGAAGGCAGGGTTACGACATAGTCAAAGTGCTGAAAGAAGAATACTATTTAACTCAGAATCCTATATCCACACCAAAACTATCTTTCAAAAATGAGAATGAAATAGGAATGTTTCCAGGAAACCAAAACTGAGCAAATTTTCTTCGGGCAGACCCATCTTATAAGAAATATTAAAAGAAGTTTTTTCAGGCTAAAAGGAATTACAGCCAAATGAAAATTCTAATCCACGTGAAAAAAAAAAAAAAGAGCACTGTTAAAGGTAACCGTGTAATTACCAAAAAAAAAAAAAAACCAAACCAAAATAAAAAACCAAAAAAACCAGAATACATATTATTTTCTTCTTTCTTCTCTTTACTAATTTAAAAAACAATTGTATGAAACAACATGCATATCAATGTATTGTTGGGCCACAAATGTCACATATTTGACAATAGCAACATAAATGAGGTAGGTAGGAGCTGAGTTATACTGGAGTAAGGAAATGATGGCAGATTGTAACTCAAGCTTGTATGAACCAATTTAAAAAAAACAGAAATGGTAAATAAGATAAACAGAACAATTCAGTAAATACATATTTGCTCTCCTTTCTTTCTCAAATTCTTTATAAAAAACAGCAACTATAACAATGTACTACTATTTGGTTTGAAACACATATAAATTTAATACATATGACAATAGCACAAAGGGCAGATAGGGAATAGATCTATTTAGGCATATCATTTCTATATCACATTGGAATGAAGTTAGTAGAAATCCAAGTTAGATTTTTTATAAGATATGTGTGGTAGGCCCTAGAGCAATCACTAAAGTAGTAACCAAAAAAAAATATAAAGAAGCACTAAAGGAAGGAAAGTTACACTAGAAAACGTTCACTTCATTAAAAAAAAAAAAAAAAAAAAAGGAAGAGAGGAACAAAGAAGTAAAGGAGACAGAGTAAAGAAAAAGTAAAATGGCAGATGTAAGTCTAACTATTTCAATAACCACATTAACTATCAATGGATTAAACAATCCAATCAAAAGGCAGAGAATGTCATAATTGATAAAAAAACATTGAACTACATGCTAGCTATATGAGACACAGCATTAGATTCAGAGATTCATATCGGTTAAAAGCATAAGGATGAAAAGAGTTATATCATGTGTATACCAACTGTAGGAAAGCTGGAGTGGCTATATTAATATCAGATGAAGTAGCTTCAACATCTTTTACTAGAGACAAAGAGAGACATTTTATAATGCTAAAAGTGTCCAACCATAAGGAAATTATAACAACTGTAAACATACATGCACCAAACAACAGAGCCCTGCAACACATAGAGCAGAGGCTGATGGAATTGAGGGTAGGGATAGACAATTCAACAATAATCATCAGAGCCTTCAATACTACACTTTCAATAATGGATAGAACTAGGCAGAAGACTAATAAGGAAACAGAAGACTTTGAACAACAATATACACAAACTAGACCTAACTAATACATATAGAACACTGCACCTAACAAGAGCAGAATATGCATTTTCCTCAGGCATACATGGAACATTCTACAAGACAGGTAATATGGTAGGTCACAAAACAAACTTAAATTAAAAAAAAAAAAATGAAATTGTACAAAGTATGACCTGCAATCACAATGGAGTAAAACTGGAAATTAATAACAGAAAGAAGTTGGAAAATTCACAAATATGTGCAAATTAAACAACATACTTCTAAATGCCAGTGGCTCAAAGAAGAAATCACAAAGGAAATCAGAAAATACTTTGAGATTAATAAAAAAAATATTTAAATAATACATGAATATTTCTGGATGCAGTTTAGAGGGTAATTTATAGGTATAACTACAGGGAAGAAGAAAGATTGCAAATTGATAAACTTCCACCTCAAGATCTAGAATAAGAAGTGCAGACCGTGGGGCACCTGGGTGGCTCAGTGGGTTAAAGCCTCTGCCTTCGGCTCAGGTCATGATCTCAGGGTCCTGGGATTGAGCCCTGCATCGGGCTCTCTGCTCAGCGGAGAGCCTGCTTCCCCCTCTCTCTCTGCCTGCCTCTCTGCCTACTTGTGATCTCTCTGTCAAATAAATAAATAAAATCTTAAAAAAAAAAAAAAAAAAAGTGCAGACCGAATCCCGAGCAAGCAGCAGGAATGAAATATTACAGCAGAAACTTATGAACTAGAGAACATAGAAACAATAGGAAAATCAACTAAACCAAGTGTCTGTTTTTAGAAAAGATCCACAAAATTGATAAACCTTAAGCTAGACCAAAGAGGAAAAAAGAGAGAAGGCTCAAATTACTAAAGTCAGAAATGAAAGAGGAGGCAAAACTACTGACCTTAGAAAAATAAAACAATTATAAGAGAATGGTGTGAACAATTGTATGCCACAAATGAGATAACTGAGATGAAATGGACAAATCCCTTGAAAGAAGAACTAAAAATGACCCAAGAAGAAATAGAAAATCTAAATGGACCTATACAAGTAAAGAGTTTGTCTTAGTCATCAAACAACGTCCACAAAGAAAAGTCCAAGACTAAATGGCTTCATTGGTAAATTCCACTAAACATTTAAAAAGGAGTCACTATGAATTCTTCATGAATGCTTCCTAAAATAAAAGAGAATGGGGGTAGTTTCCAACTAATTCTATGAGACCAATATTGCCCTTATATCAAAACCAGACAAACATCACAAGAAAATGGCACACCATTCACTTACATTTTCTTATGAATATAGACACAAAGTCCTCAACAAAATGCTATTAAATGGAATCCAGCAATGTATAAAAAAGAATTATGCACCATGACCAAGTGGGATTTATCCCCGGAATGCAATGTTGGTTTAACATCTGAAAATCAGTTAACATAATATACCACATCAATAGAATAAAGGGGGAAAAAAATCACATTATCATTTCAATTAATGAAGAAAAAGTGTTTGATAAACACCTCTCCATCATAAAAACATCCAACAAACTAGGAATAGAAGTAAATTACCTCAACTTAATAAATGCCATACATGAAAAATTCACAGTTAACAGCGCAGGTAATGGTAAAAAAACAAATACTTTCCCCTATAATCGGAAATAAAACAAGGATGTCTATTCTCACCACCTCTATTTAACTTATACTGGGGATTCTAGCTAGGGAAATTGAGCAAGAAAATGAAATAAAAGGCATCTAGATTAGAAAGGAAGAAGAACTATATCTAGTTGCAGATGGCATGGTCTTGTATACAGAAAATCCTAAGGAATCCACTAAAATCTATTCCAGCTTATAAACAAGTTCAGAAAGGCTATAGAATACAAGATGAATATATAAAAATCAAATACATTTCAAAACAACTTACAATAACATCAAAGGGAATAAAATATTTAGGGGATAAGTGAAACAAAAGTAATATAAAACTTTTATTCTGACAATGGAAAAATATTGTTGAAAGAAATTAAAGAAGACCTAAATAAATAGAAAGACGTGTTTTGCACCAAACCCATGTTCATGGACTAAACAATTTAATATTTTTACAATGCTGATATTCAATACAATTCTTATCGAAATCTCTTCTGAGTTCATTTCAGAAATTGACAAGCTGATATTAAAATTCATATAAAAATTCAACAACAATCTTAAAAAAGAACATAATCTTGCCCATTTCAAAACTTACTGCAAAGCTACAGTAATGAGGACAGTGTGATGCTGATACAGGAAAGACATGTAGATCAAGGGAACAAAATTCAGAATCTAGAAGTAAACCTTCACATTTCACAGCCAATTGATTTTCTGTAAGGGTGTCAGGCTGATTCAATGGGGAAAAAATGGTCTTTTTAACAAATGGCGTTGGGACAACCGTATACCCTCGCATCGAAGAATGAAGGTGGATTCCTACCTCACACGACATACAAAAAGTAACTCAGAATGGTCCAAAGATCTAAACACAAGAGCTAACGCTATGCAAGCCTTAAAAAAAACCACCACTATAAGTATTCCCAACCTTGGAAAGAAAATGGGTTTCTTAGATAGGATCCCAGAAGAATAAGCAACAAAAGAAGCATAGACTGGAGATCATCAAAATTAAAATTTGTTGTGCTTTAAAGGGCATCATCAAAACAGTAAAAAGATAACTGCACAGTGGGGTAAAACACATGCAAATCCTATATCTTATAAGGGACTTGTATCTAGAATATGTAAAGAACTATTATGACTCAAGAAGACAGATAACCAATTTAAAAATGGGTCTGAATAGATCTTTCTCCAAGGCAGATATACAAATAGCCAGTAAGAATATAAAAAGATGTTCACTGTCATCGGCCATCAGGGAAATGCCCATCAAAACTACGAAACACCAGTTCACACCCACTAGAATGGCTATAACCAAAAGGACATGGCAGCAGGTGTTGGCAAGGATGTGGAGGAATTGAAAACCTCATACGTGCTGGTGGGAACGTAAAATGGTGGGCTGCTTTGGCAAGCAGTTTGTTCCTCAAAAAGCTAAACACAGAACTACCATATGACCCAGCAATGCCACTCCTAGGTATTTATCTAAGAGAAATGAAAATATAAGTCCCACAAAGACTTGCATAGGGATGTTTCGGGCAGCCTTAACAACCAAAAATAGTAGCCCAAGCCTGGAACCAACATAGGTAAGATATCCTTCGGTGACTGGACAGTAAACCAACTGGTCTACTCCTTCCACAGAACAATGTTTGGCCATAAAAGGAATGACGTTTTGATGCATGGAACAACATGAATGAATTTCCACATAACTATGTGGAGTGAAAAAATGCTGCCCATAACTTTCCTGGATGATGGACATGTTCAGTTTCTTGAGTGCAGTGAGGGTTCCATGAAGATAGATGAGGGAGGAGGAGGAAGGAGAAGAAGATAGATGAGGGAAGAGGAAGGAGGAAGGGGGAAGCGTATGTCAAAATGTATCAAATTCATCAAGAAGATGAAAAGGCAACCTATAGAATGGAAGAATATATTCGCAAATCAAATACTTTATAAAGGTTTAAGAGCCAAAATACGTAAAGAACTCCTACAACCTCAACAACAAAATGACAAACAACCTAATTAAAAATGGGCAAAGGACTTGAACAGACATATTTCCAAAGACATACAAGTGAACAACAAACCCATGAAAAGACACTTGACATCATTAGTAATTAGTGAAATTAAAACCAAATGAGACACCACTTCACAATTACTAAGCAACAAATGAAAAGAGACAAGTGTTAAAGAGAACATGGAGAAATTGGAACCCTGGTGGTAATATGAAATGGTGTGGTCACTATGGAAGACAGTTTGGTGGTTTGTCAAAAAATTAAACATAGAATCACCATATGGTCCAGCAATTTCATGCCTAGGTAGACACCTAAAAGAACTGAAAACAAGGACTTGAACAGATGCTTGTATGTATGTCAGTGTTCAGAGCACATTTGTCCCAACGGCCAAAAGGTGGAAACAACCCGTTCCCACTAATGGATGGATGGATGAACAAAACGCGGTCTCCACCCACAGTGGGATATTACCCAGCCTTAAAAAAGGAGGAGGAGGTCCTGGCACCTGCTACAGCGTGGATGGACCTTGAGGACACCATGAGGACGGAAGCAAGCCGGACACAAAAGGACAATGGTGTGGAGTCCATGTGTACGAAACATCCAGACCAGGCAAGCTCACAGGGATGGAAAGTGGACTCGAGGTCGCCAGGGGCTGGGCAGGGGGATGGGGAGCTGGTGTCTAATGGGGACAGGGTTCCTATGTGGTTGCGTGACACTGTGAATGTAAGCAAGGTCACTGAATCGTATACTTGAAATGGTTAAAATTGCGAATTTTATGTTGTACCTATCTTACCACAATTGAAAATAATGTGATACACCAAACTCCATCGAACTGTACACTTTAAATGGATGAACTGTTGGTGAAACGTATCACCTTGTTCACTTTTACATTTAGGCATTTCATTGTATGTCAATTATATTTCAATAAGGCAGCTAGCAAAACTATGCATGTGTTACTTTGATAAAAATAAAAATTAAATTTTAAGAAAAATATTTATGAACGCAGTCTCTAAGTAATTCCATAATACAGATCGCCACAGAGCAGAATCCACCATCTCTCGCCACACCTCTGCTGCCCCGGGAGTCACTCACTCAGCTAAGAATGAGGCGCAGCCCTTCACGCCAGCCAGGAGGCAGGTGCTGGGGTGCTGAGACACGAGGGACAGAAGTGGGACCGTGCCATGTTTCTTCTCCACAAAACAGGAAGAGCAATGGTGACCACTGCAAAGGATTTATAGAGGCATCTTAGAGAAGGCTTAGCAGCGTCCAGCACACATCAGCTCTCAGTACGGGAGCGGGGGGGGCTCTGGCCCCCAGTAAAGGACAGGTGGACAGAGTGGAGAGGGGCACGTCTCCCACGTCGGGGGACAAAGGGGAGGGGAGGATCTGGGCCAGGTGGCCCATGATGGTCCTGGAGTGGTGGGCAGGTGAGTGGTGTGTGGTGCTGGGGAGAGTGAGAGTGGGAGCTGTGTCCTGGGGACCCAAGGTGGAGACCAGGGTCCCAATGACCATGAGCTTCTCAAAGTGCCTTCAGGCAGTGCTGGCCTCTGCCCCCCATGGTGAGCCCTCAAGGGCCCCCACCACTGTACTGGATTCAGCCCCATCCCGCCATGGAATGTCCGCCCTTGCCCTCAGTCTCCCTCCCCTCCCCCGGGGCCCAGCCACGCCCCCTGCTGCCCTCTTGGCTCTGCCACCCCACCAGGCCCAGGCCCCCAGACCCACCTCCGGACAGCCTGCCTGGGCTATGAATAGCACACGGCCCTTTTCCTTTCCAAATATAAAATGTTTGCTTTCAATCAGGGGCGTCTGGGGAAATGGAAATTATAGGATTGGAGAGTGTCCTTGGGTAAAGAAATACGTGGAATGCCGAAACCTCGCAGGGCCTCTGATTAGGGCTGGAATAATTCCTGCTGTAATATAAACAAGGCTTGCTCAGCTAATGGGGGGCGGGGGAGCGGGGCCGGGAAATAGGGCGCATGCGGCCTCTTTGTTCTCTCCCCCTGGCACGCCCCGGCAGCTGGACCTGGCAGCCAGGCCAGGGTGCGGAGCAGACCAGCTTGGGGGCCTCGGGACAGCAGAAGCCGAGGCTTCTGGGGTGCTGAGTGACCCCGGTGAGACCCTGTCCTGTGGGGTTTGCCATTCTCGCCGTGGCCTGAGGGACAGATGGGTTCTGCGGGGGGTGCTCCTGGCCCCACGGTCCTCTCCAGGCTTCGGCGCCGTGGGCCTGCTCTGGGGGCTGGCGGGGTGCAGAGGGCAGTTGGGCAGATGGCCAGGGAGAAAGGAGAGGAGACTGGGGAAGCCAGTCTGAGCAAAAGTTTCCCAAAGAGTCGGTCAGCCAGTCAACAAACGCTTGGTGGTGCCCCCGCGAGGCATGAGGATGTGAACGGGGTGAGGACCCTTTCCCCACCCTCCAGGGGCACAGGGTCTGATGAAGACACCACCAGCACACCAACCACCCACCTGGCAGCCGCGGCCCCAGACTCCCAGGTCAGGGTCGGGAGGGATGGCCCGCCATCCCTCAGAGCAAGAAGGCCAGGCCTCGGAGGCCGTCTGCGATGAGCACCGTGCCATTGCCCTGTGTGACAGCCGAGGCGTAAGGAGGCCCTCCCCACCCCATGGGGGGCCAGGGTCAGCGAGCAGCCCAGTTACCCAAACAGATTTTCCTTTGTGCAGGGGAACCTGTCAGCTACTGCTCCTGGTGACCGGGTTCTCAGATGTCCAGCCCCCCCCACCCCCCACCGTGCAAGCCCTCGGACCTCGGGCACGGAGAGCTCCTCAAACAGGGCCACTGGGACGCCCTAGGAGGCGTTTGTAAAAAACAATCAGAGAGATGTGTGGCCACGCGGGTCAGTTCTCCCTGAGGAACCGGCCACCGGGGCTGCAGGTGGGCTCGCTGTGTCTCAGGGGCCACGGTCTCTCAGCTGTGAAATGGGTGCACACGGCAAGCACAGCCAGCTGAGGTGGCGCTGAAGGAGGGTGGGCCCGCAGGCCTGACGCCTGTGAGGTGCCCCGGCGCACCCTGCACCTGGCTCTGAGGCCGCCCAAGGGAACCTGTGGGCGCTGGATGGCCGGGGGAGCTGGGGACGCCGATGCCCTCACCCGCCCTCCCAGCGCACAGACTCCCGCAGGGGCGCCATCAGTGGGTGCGAGCCGGGGGAGGGGCGGGAGAGAGGCGGAGGACAAGGTGGGGATCCCCGCCCAGGGCTCCCTAAGGGTGGAGACGCACCCAGCCAAGGGGGCCCAGGGCCGCTAAGTGACGGAGTGATGGGACTCGAGCCTCACGTCCCACTTGGCATCTGAAGTGAGAACATGTTGAAAGGCCCGCGTGTGGGGCGGGGGGTGCGCTGGGACCCAGGAGCCCTCCTGGGGGCAGCCCCGCAGTCCGGCAGGTCAGTCGGTTGGTGCGGGGGAGGCCCTGTCCAGGAGCAGCGGCGGGGACAGGCCCCAGGAATGTGGCAGCCTCCTCCTCCGCAGAGGGCCCCCGCCACCACCCGGCCCGGCCCGGCCCGCCCCACCCGCCCGCCAGCGGTTCCGTGTTTACACTACATTAATAATGGTTTAAACGTTCTCATAAATAGATGCTGATTAATTGGCAATCCATTTGCTGCAGCCTGGCCTGCCAGACGGTTTCCTGGAGGCCCGCTCCGCTCCACGTCCCTGTTTACTCGCGGGCAGGGCGAGTAGGGCAGGCGCTAATGCAGGGGGCGGGCGACCGCAGCCTGCGGGTGCTGCCCCGGGCCACAGCCCCTAGCCGCGTCCCCTGAGCTGGGCCCGGTGGGCAGTCTGCCCCCCCCACCCCGCCCCACAGGGCCTGGCGCCTCAGAAGAGCTGGGTCACCCCAGCCCTGCGCGGCTGTTTGTTTATTCATGCGTGCGCTCATTCATTCGTGCCTCCGCTGTTAGTCATTCCTTGTTCAGCGGAGTCTGCCCCCAGGCCGGCCCGGAGACGGTCAGGGAAGGGCCTGGGGCCTGCCAGCCCCTTTACAGGCCCTTGGACTGCGGGAGGAGGCCTGGTGGAGGGAGTCGCTCCAGCAGGGGTGAAGCGGGGCCAGAACCCTGCGCCCCACGAACGGGGGCTTGGCTGAGCGTCCCTGCCCGAGGGGGTCCTCTCAAGGCATGTCTGCCCTGCTGCGTCTGGCCTCCCAGCCCGAGTCCCCAGCTGGCACTGCCCCCTTCCTGACCGCCTGGCAGACGCCCGTGCTCACGGCCCAGCCCCAGCCCCGCTCTGCTGGGTGGGGGCCATGCGGCCCCCCGTCTCCTGGTCGTGAAGGGCAATGGGAGGGCCTGGCCCCTGCCCCACGCTGCAGCCTGGAGCCCTGTGTCATCCTCCAGGACCTGAACCACACTCACCCGTGATCACTGAGCGCGGTCCTCCCAGGCCTCGTGTGCCCCTCCCACAGGGGGAACATGGCTCTCTCTAGTCACCTGCCCAGAGCCTCCTCAGACCCCTGGTCGGCTCCAGATGGCCCTAACCACCGGGCCATGCTGCCAATTCCGGGTAGCTGACGGCGTGACAGAGGGAGGGGTGAGGGAATGAATCCCACCGCCTAGGTCCCTGGGAGGGAGTGGGGGAGGGCCTCCCTGGTGATTGGTTTTTAAAGCTCCGCAGACCTGAGCCCAGTGGAGAGGTCAAAGGTGACCACTGATGGTTGTCACTCAAGCAAAATAGGCCCGTTTTCATTTTTCACTTGGGCCCAGACCCCTCCAAACAGACAGTGATTAGGCCCTGATTGAGCCTTTCCTCTGCCTGATGACTCCCACATGTGACCCGCTCCCAAATTACATGCAAATGTTCCACGATGAGCTGCCGAGAGCCCCGCAGCCCCGCCAGCTCCTGCGGCCTCCGCGGGCGCCCATGCACAGGTGTGTGCAGGCCTGGGACGCCAGGGGAGGCACCTGCGGCCCCGGGGCCCCTGGGGGTGGCGCCTCTGAGCCTCAGTCTGCTCGTCTGTGGAGAGGGCACGCAGCCAGTGTGAGCGTGGGTCCCGCGGCCGCAGGGCCTGGGCTCAGAGGAGGCGCGGTCCTTCTGTCGTCTCCCAAGTCCCTGCCTCCAGAGGCGCTAGGGGCAGGACAGACAGACCAGTAGAGCAGTGCTGGGTGTGGCCATGCGCACTCTCACCGTTCCTTCTGGGGACACAGAGGGGTCGGTGTGGCACCCCCGTGGGGAAGCCTGGAGCCCGTCCAGAGGCATCTCACCACTCCCTACACAGACTGCCATCCCTGGAGATTCCCAACCGGCCAGCCCTGGAGGGGATGGTGGTGACACTCGGTGTCTCACTTTCAGAGGAGGACACAGTGGCCCGAGAGGCCCCCATGTGGAACCTTAGAGCTGATGCTCTGGCCGGCAGATGGCGGACACTGCCCAGGGTGTTCCGAGGACATCCCAGAGCCCTCCCACTCATCCCTCCCAGCCCCACACAGGGCAGGACTTCCCATCTGCAATTCCCGAGCTCTGGCAGCACACCCCCAGGGCCGGGGAGCTCAGTCCCACACCTGCTAGAGCCCTGCAGCCCTGAGCTGGGTGTAAGGGTCTTCCCGCTGCATGAAGCCCCTCCCGATAGTCCTGGGTCTGTGCTCTGAAGCCCCAGTCAGACCTGAGGTCTCTTCCTCTCATTCATTTGCACACATTCATTCAGCAGCCGCTCGCCCACCCACCTGGTCTCCTCGCCCTGCGCGTGCTCCACTGTAATCTCAGCGCCCGTTCCTCTGAGGTGATGGGCTTCACGGCTTGGCTGGCTCTTGTCTGCGTCCCAGTTAGAACACCAGCTGCACCAGGGCGGGACCCCAGCTCACCGCCTCGCCTGGGTCAGGGTCCCTGTGAAACGCTGGAGAGACACAGAGAGAGAGACGGGAAGGAGAGGCTTAAGAGGAATTTGTGCTTTGGACGGGGAGGTGGGAAGCGAGGTGGGAGAGAGGGAAGCCAGGCCTAGGAACAGTGAGCAGGTGGGTGGACGGAAGCAGGCCATTCCGTTCCACCAAGTGAGGTGACCAGAGCCAGGTCTGGGGTCGGGCTGAGTGGGAGGTGTGGGGAGGTGGGCAGGGAAGGCAGGCACACAGGGGCCGTGTGAAGTCCCCCTGTTCCCCACTGTGCCCCCCCCTGCAAACGGGGCATCTTTTCTGGAGTCCCACGAAGGTGCCCTGAGCCAGCAGGAGCCTTGGGTGGGGTCTGGGGGAGGAGGGCTTGGGACCCGGGGCAGCCTGCCCGGATGGTCTGTCTTTGAGTTTAGGGTGAGAAGGACAGGAACCCATTGGTGGGGGGTCTGAAGGGAGGGCTGGGGCTTCTTCCCTCGGTGCTTCCATGCCCCCTCCTCCAGCCCCACAGCCACCTTCACTGCAGAGGGGAGGGGGGCTCACTGTCCTCTCCCGCCAGGGGCAGGAAGCAGCTCAAGCTCAGCCCCTCCTTTGGCAGCAGGTGGGTGGCCCCTCATCAGCCTGATGTGGAAAGTGGAATAACTCCTCCCAATTACCCTCGAATCTGGAAACTTTTTGTGCCTCCGACATTTCCTCTAGCCCGAGAGTTAATCAGCCACTGGGCCCTCCTCCCTCAGGCTGGGGCGTGGGGGCACAGGGGCAGTTGTGCCCCAGAAAATTATTTCTCATCGCCAATTATTGCCCATTAGAGCTAATGGTTGCGCTTAATCACCACACACTTATCTGGGGTTTTTAAGCCACTGGAACGGTCCCCTCCCCCCACCCCGCGCTCCGTCGAGCGGAGCTCAAGCCATTGCCAGAATTTTTTTTACCCAAATCACACATCTGATACCGTTTTGTTTGAAAAATGAGTTGCCCTCCCCTTTCTCGTGAATGCTGGTCACACAGCCAGTGAAGTTTGGGGGACAGAGATGGGACCTCCATGGGGCTCATTTCCAGGCCTCCAGGGGAGGGGACCCCCGCCCCCACGATCCCGCCTAGCCCCAGTTGCAGATAAGACCAGTGTGTGCTGAGGACACACAGCGCGTGCAGGCCGAGCGAGGGCCCAGGCAGAGGGTCAGACCTGATGGGGGTGGGGATGGGCCGCCGGGCAGGCCCCGGGACTTTCAGCTCTTGGGACTGGGACAAAGCAAGGCGGGAGTCTGTCCCACACCAGCCGGCCATGCCGGGACGTCCGCTGAGGACGAACATGTGTTCAGGTGTCCATCTGAGAACCGAAGAGGCTCCGGGGGCCAAGGCCGCTGCTGCCCTGGCGCAGACGGGGGGCCTAGGCCCTGGCGGGCGTTCCATGAGTCGGGGCAGAAGCCCGTGGGCAGAAACTGCTCCATGACCTCTCTCCACAGAAGTGCCAAAGGCTCTCTGAATTTTGGCTTCCAAATCTGAATCATGGGGCTCCGGGGCCCCCATGGGCAGGGCTGCCGCGAGGCCTCCGTGCCGGCCCCACCGTCAGCGTGGAGGCCTCGTCCCCAGGTGGGCCACCTGGCTGGTGAGCGAGCTGGGCAGCAGGCACTGGGGACACACGCTGCGCCGGGCAAGCTTGTCTACCACAGGCCAGGGCTGAGCCGCCCAGCCCAGCCGGGGGGCTTGCTGCGTGGACCCCCACCTCAAACCCGCAGCCTCAGGCAAACCTCGGGGTCCACAGGGGCAAAGCCTCCTAAAGACCACCTCGGCCCGGGGCAGGCTGTGAAGGATGGGCTGCCACGCCCTGCCTCTGGGGGCCTTGGGGATGGGCTGGGGGGACACGTTAGCACAGCAGACTGTCCCGGAGGATCCTTTGTGGCCCAGGACGGGGAGGGACGCGGGAGCCCGACGCAGTGTGTGCACACGCGTGTCAGGTCTGTGTGCCCGGCTCTGAGCCATGAGGGACCCACAAAGGCAGGTCATCCTCAGAGCTGTGAGCCCGCCCACGCCCAGGAAAGGAGCCCGGATTCAGAATATGGCCAATTCCAAAGTTGGGGCAGGGTGGGCACAATGCAGGCCTGGACCGTGGGTTTCATGGGTTCTGCGGAAGGACCCGGAGAATCTGCTGGCCGCTGTGGAAGGTTAGAGGAGCCAGCTCGCTGTGGCAGGGATGGGGGAGGAGGATAGCCAAATCACAGCAATGGTGATGAGCAGTGGACCCCACGATTCAAGACCCATCCTTGTGACACGTGGATAAGCAGGGAGGGGTCTTTCTTCCGAGGCAACGCGCGGCTTCTGTTACCAGCTGGCGGACGTGGGGGAACCTGTGTTGAAAATCAGTGTCTCATGGCCTCTGTGACAAACGCAGGTTCAGGCAGGAGTACCCCCCTCCCCATGCTAACTCCACCGGAAGTGGCCCCCAGGAGCAGGACATTCACGGGTTCCTGCGGGATCTGCCCGCAGACCGAGGACGAGATGCAAGGAAGGCGAGCGGCACGGAGCGGGAGGTCAGGCAGCTCCTCGGCGGGTGCTAACATTTACACCGCCATGAAGGCCTCCACGCGGTGCCCCGAGAAGGACACGTCCCTCACGTCGCTCACACCCAGCTGGGAAGACACAACCAGCCCAAACAGGAGGAACCCCAGACCCACGAGAGGAGCATTCCGCGAAAGACACTGCATTCATCCAAAACGCTGCTGCCAAAAAAGAAGGCGTGGGCCCGGCTTCAGACTCCAGGAGAAAGGAGAGGGGACGGCGCTGGATGGGGGCCGGTAGGCCTGTGAGGGACAGCACGGGGTCAGCGGACAACACCTGCAGACGGCAGAGTGGGGCAGTGTGGCTCTAGGGCCAGTTTCCTGCAGGGACAGCGAGCTGTGGGCACAGCGGGGGCCCGATGCCCGTGGCTGCCTGCGACCCCCGGTGTGCATGGGACAGAGGGAAGGGAGCCAGGGGCACCACACCCACGAACCAGTCGGCCGTTGGCGAAGACCATGTCCTCCGTGCTAAATGATTTCCAAATAAAACAGTGAAAACAGAATGGGCTGAAGAACAGAGCTGGGACCCCGGGAGAGACGGGGCAGGACAAAACATGGGGAGGGAGGGAGGGAGGCGCGCGATCAGAGGCAAGCAAACAGGGCTGGGAGGGCTGCGCCACAGGGGATGAGCTCCCCGTCATGCAAGGCATGTCTGGAAGGGCAGCCGCCCACGCTCCAGGGACTCTGCACAGAGAATTCCTGGATGCCAAGGGCTTCTGTGTCCCCCAGAGTCTACGTTTGCGGCAGGGCCTGGAGAGAGGGCAGGATGTAGGGCGAGTCAGATGGGGCAAGACCCCAGCTGTCTCCACAGCCCCGGCCCCACCAGCTCAATCCCAGGACCCCACGTGGCTGGGCCAGGTCCTCAGGGTCCCCATCAGGAGCCGTGCCCTCCCCAGTTTCAGCAGGCGACCCCGAGGCATTGGAGCCCCGCTCTGAGTGACCTCATGAGGTCAGGCCAGGGGGGGCTGACGAAACTTTGTTCTCTCTCCGACGGCAGGAGAGGCGAGGAGGACCTGGATGGTTGTCCTTGGTCAGTCAGGGCAGAGGCTGCAGGGGGATGGGGTCTGGGGATCACTCAGGGGTCCCTGGAGGAATCAGAAGACTCAGCTGCTCTCGATGGACTCCCAGGGGGCCTGGCCAGCCTGCGTGCTGGTTGTCATCATCCCCACCACTCTCGGCTATCCCCGCTGGAGGCCCTCTGCCAGCCTCTTCCTGCCAGCTGGCATTTTCGCTCCAACTGCATCCAGGAGAGAACCCGGAGGGCTGCCTGGTGGCAGCATCAGCAGGGCGTGAGAATCTCCCTCCACCTAGATTCTTTTTGCTACAGCTCCCGATGTCCCTCAGGCCCGCTGGACATGGCACTTCAAGGAGGGGCCCATCTGTCAAAGAGCCGTCAAGGATCAGACGCAACCCGCCCCCCCGCCCCCGGAAGGGGCCGAGGCGGCATCAATCCAGGCCCCCGCGAGAGCCGCCAGGCCTTGTGGGTGTGATGGATGGGCGCCACCCAGCCACTTTAGGCCCATGTTTACGGGACGCCCAAACAGCGGTCAATCCTCTAGGACCATCACTCACGCCAGCTACCAGGCGTCCCTCCACGGGCCCCGGTGGTCTTGCTGCGGTCCATCCGGCAGCACTTAGCCTGTCAGCCCGAGGGTCCCATCCAACCGCGGGTGTGACAGATGAGCACAGAGCCCCCAGGGGCCCAAGGGGCCAGGACAGGGCTGCCAGCCCAGCTGCCCCACACACCCACCGCTGTCCGCTTGTCCCTGCACACCTGGTAACCAGGGCCCTCCCCGGGGACCACACTGTTGTGTGGCTTAACCGGACTTCTCCTGTGTTGGGGTCGACACAGGGATGGGGGTCAGGGCCTGGCTCTAAGGAAGTGCCATCCCTCCTCTCCTCTTTCCCTCCTTCCTTCCTTTCCTCATTTCTTCTTTCCTTCCTCCTTTCTCCCTTTCTTCCTCCCTTCCTCCTTTTTTCCCTCATTTCTTTTCTCCTCCCTTCCCTCCTGGACCCCAGGAGCCTCAGTTTCCATCCCCACAAAGTGGGACTGCTGACTGTGCTGGGGAGGGGACAGGGGTATGACATCTCCTTCCTCACCATGAGCATCCTCCGAAACTCGACGGCCCACGTGAACCAGGCCTCACAGACGGTCCTCCTAAAGTATTGCCTCCAGGAGTCAGCGTTCCAAAGAGCAGACTCACACCCCACAAAGATTAAATCGAAATGGACGGAAGCCTCAAGTGTAAGAGACGAAACTATGAGGCTCTTAGAAGAAAATGCAGGAGTAAATCTTTACAGCCTTGGATTTGACAGCGGTCTCTTGGACGTGACATGAGAAGCACGCGCAACGAGAGAAAAAATAACTACAATAAAAATCATCAAAATTAAAACCTTTCATGCTTCAAAGGCCCCCATGATGAAAGTAAAAGGACCACCACAGAATGGGAGAAGATAGCCGCCACCCGTGGGAGCACTCTCCCTCGCGGAACGTACAGACTCCACGGCCGAACGGGAAGGCAGCACGTCGCCCATCCTCGGGATGTGCCTGCCAAGCGCATACGGAGACACCGCCGCCCCCGGACCCCAAAGCCCAGCGAGCAGCAAGTGCTGGCGAGGACGCAGAGCCAGGGTCCCCCGTGCCCGTCTGGGGGCTCCTCCCTGTGGGAAACGCAGAGCTGCCACGTGACCCAGGAATTCACCCCCAAGACGCTGGGCAGGGTGGTGAGGGAGGGAGGCAGGCAGCCCCCCACATGGGGTGTGGACCCCGGCCTGCGGACTGACGTCTCCCGAGCCACCTTTAGACTGGGGCTCCCCCCTAGGCCTCCCCTATCTCCCCTTCCGTGGATTTGCCCCCTTTCCCTCAGATGGAGCCACTTTGAAGGAGACGGTTACCACCACCGTAAAACCCATACATGGAAGTCTGAGTGGGAAAATGGGGTCAAGTTCTAGCTAGAGCCTGGAGCTGGGGGGCTTGCTCCCAGAGCTGGTGGAGGTTCCCTGGGGGCTGGCTGGAAAGGGGGTGCCACCTGCACCCCCGGCAGGGCACCCACACCGGGGCCCCAGCCTCATGGCTTCTCCCCTGGGCCTACAGAGGCCCTCGTCGGAGCCGTCCGTGCAGGGGGGTGGGGGGGTCTGTGGCCCCTCCCTGCTCCCCTTCCTGGGCTCCGTGCAGTGGGGCGGTGCTGTGTTCTGCCAGCGTCCTTTGTGTGGGGCAGCCGGGCTGGGGGAGGGAGGTTTGGGCAGGAGGTTGCACCCTGATGTCAAAAGCCTTTCCCAAAAGCATCTCGCAGCTGTCAGGGGCGGCCGGGGAGGGCAGGGCGTCCATTAGCGGAGGCAGGTGATTTGTGCCTCCGGCTGCTGCTTGTGTAAACACAGGGCTTAGGGCGCTGGCTCCGGAGGGGGTGGGGATGCACCTGGGACACCTGAGCAGGGGCGGGGCCAGGTGCCACCTGGGGGGGTGCTGTGCACCTAGGAAGACGCAGGGTGAAGATGTGCCCAGCCCATCGCTGCCCACCCCGTGGAAGCCCGCCCCTGCGGCCGGAGCAGAGTCCCCTCCCACGACGGCCTGGCACCTGGGCGCCCCGGGTCTGTGTCCAGATGGTGTCGAGTCCTTCTCAGCTCGGGGGTTCACGTGGCAGCTCTCTGCCCCCCAGCACTTACCACATGGCCTGATGGTCTGTTTACAAGCCTGTCTTCCGCACCAGACGGAGGGGCTCTTGAGGGATTTTAATGACCTCCACCTCCCCTGTCAGCACTAATCAGTGTTTCCTGAATGAATGCGCAAAGGAATGAATGAATGCTTGAGCACACCTCCCTCCATCCCCCCACTCCCACCAGGCCCTGCGTGGAGGCGGGAGCACAGGCAGGAACAGCAGTCAGGGGGCAGGTGGCGGTCCTGCTGTGGGAGACCCTGGGGTCAGCTAGGGAGAGCGTGTGCTGGGAAACAGACCTGAGGAGGTGAGGGCATACATCTGGGGAAGTGGGATCCAGGGAATGGCCTGTGCAAAGGCCCTGAGGCAAGACCTGGGGGTTCTAGGAACAGTGAAATAGCCAGCAAGGCTGAAGCCCAGTGAGGGAGAGACAGGGAGGCAGAAAGCAGGGGAGGTAGATAGGGGAGTAGGGGGGACCCTTTCTATGGGACCGTCTGGCCCCTGAATTGCCCCAGCCCTCTTCTTCCGCCCATTTTCAGGGAGAAAGGGCCAGACCCTCACTTCACCTTGCAGCAAAGTACGATGGGAAAGTGGTAGGCAGTTCTGGCCACTAAGTCCCTGAGGAAGGGGTGTCTGATCCTTCCCAGAGAAGGGATCCTCCCAGAGAAGATGAGAGAGTCCAGACCCAGGTGCCAGCCCTGCCTGTCCTTTGGCTGTGGTCCTGTGTGCCTGAGCTGTCTGGAGTGCTGGCAGCCACCTTGTGCCCATGAGGCACTGCACCCAGCCGAGGAGAACAGCTGTACCCCTGTCACCTCACCCCAACCGTGACCTGTGTGACTTCTCCTCACGGTCCTCGTCTCTTCCTCATCAGCTCAGGGTGCTGGGCTACCATGCATGTCTGCTGCCCGGAACAGGGGCCAGCACAGCATGGGTACCCCAAAATGTCTAGTACACAAACGAGTGCTCAGCCTGTGTGAGCGTCCCAGGGCCGCCGCTCCACTCACCCTGCCCCTGATGGAGCACCCAGGGGCCTCAGGTGCACCGTTCATGCACCTCCTCCCATGGGACGCCCGAGGCTGCAAATCCACCAGTGGGGGCCAGGCCACCGTCCAAACCTGTGACCCCAGGACACATGGGCGTGGCATGCAGACGCGACCATGGCCATGCTTTGCGGGGGCCTGGAAACCACTGAGGGACCACAGCCATGGGGCCCTTCACTCGCCCTTCCAGAACCAGACCCTGGCCTAGTAACACCCGTGACCATCTTGGGGGTAAAGGCAGTAGACAACACAACCTCCCCGTGCACGTCACATGATGCCTCCACCGCCGCGGAAGGACTGAAAGGAAAGGGCACTAACGTCAAACATGCCGTTCAACCAGCGAGTGTGTAGGAGGCCCCGCCACACCAGGCGGCAGGAGGCGCCCAGCCGCAGGCACGCCACAGGAGGTTCAGACCGCGCGCGGATGGCCTTCGGCTCGGGATGGCTGACCTCGTTTTTGCCTATGTGAAATTCGGGGATCAGGGCTCCGTGATGACGCATCTGTGTGATGCAAGACCCCCCCGCACGTGGGTCCCGGCCTCCTGCAGAAGTGAGAGCGCCCGGGGAGATGTTCCAACACGCGCTGCTACCGTCCCTCGCGTCACCGGGAGCAGAGTTCCTGGGACGCTCAGCAGGGACCAGAAGTGTGCCAACGGCCATGTTGTCAACGTGACACAGGGCTGGGGGTCCAGGCCGGGACCTTGCAGGGACCCTCACCACATGTGTGTGAGGACCCTGTCAGGTGTCCTGGCCCGGTACTTTTGCCACACTCCAGATGTCCCCTGCTGGCCTCCAGGCTGCCCCTAAGCTGCACCCCAACTTCCCTGGCCCTGCCCCCTCCGGGCGGAGCGGGCGGAGCGGGCAGAGCCCCAGAGCCCGCGCATGTTGAAAGGCCCTGCCCTAGGGAGGCAGGCCTGGCCCTCCAGCGGGTCCAGCTAGGCGGGAGCCCCCGTGTCAGGCTGCGGCCGGCCAGGCCTCAGCGCCCCCAGACCCCCACCCCCGCCCAGCCCAGTGCGGGGCAGGCGGTGATGGATGGGCGCAGGAGGCTCCATTCTGCGCACACATTCCTCCTGTAGATAAACGGCCTCGAGTGGCCGCCCCCACAGCGGCCAACAGAGAGGCCCTCTTGAAAGGCAGGAGATGAGGGCCCACTGTATATAATAAAGGTGAAAGAGTGTCATCCAGACATTTTTATGCTCTTCCCGAGGCCCCAGCTGCTGTGGGGCCGGAAGGACCTGGGGCTTTTAACCATGGCCTGAGGAAGCGTCAGCTTTTAGCACGTTCCAGGTCTGAGAGGGAGCTCAGGGTCGGAACTTGGGCACCGCTCAGGGCCCCTCTCCCACCTGAGTCAGCTGCACCCCTCCTTTGAAGAAATTCCCAAGGATGCACCAGCCTGTCGGGGCTGAACACCAGGGGCACTTGGCGATGGTGGGCCCGGCACTGGTCAGAGCCAGCAGAGCGGGTGGGTCGCATGTGCCCCCCACAGGGCCATGGGCTGACTCCCAGTTTGGCTGTCCCCGGGGCACCTGGTCCAGCAGCATCGCCATCCCCAATACAGAGGCTCAGTGGTCTGCCTGTGACACCAAACCCTCCTCGTGGTTTGAGGGTCGGCAGGAGCGGGGTTGGGTGGGCCCTCTCGCCAGGCCCGGCACGGCTTGGGTGCTCACTGATGCTTCCTCCTGCGCCCCTCCCCGAGTCCGACTGTGCTGGGAAGGAGTGTCCACCGCCCCGTGAGAACACGAGGCTCAGGGCAGCCATACCACTTCCAAGCACTCCTCAGGAAGGGGACAGCAGAGGAGAGCAGGGACCCCCCCACACACAAAGGCCCAGGCACCCGAGCTTCCAGGGCGGGGACCCCCCACAAAGGCCCAGGCCATGTGCATGTCTGGGGACTCAGTGATTAGCCTCAAAGACCGGGTGCGCTCTCTGCCACTGACACCCCTGGGCCTCTCAGCCTATTCTCAGCCTCGGTGTTTTGGAACCCGCTCCCCAGTCCATTAGCTCTGACTCCATGGGTGCAGGCCTCCTCCAAGCCCCAAACACAGGAGGTAGGTAACGCAGCAGGCCACAGGAGACTTGGGCTGTGGGAAGCAGAGTGCAGGACCCCTCGCTGCCCTCCACGGGCGCTCAGAGACCAGAAACACGGGCGTTACCCCTGCCCCCCCCCCCACCTGGCACACGCAGGCCCCCAGCAGCCGTTTGCTGCCTGCCCCCTGAGAGGTGGGCTGTCCCCTCTCCGTGGATGAGGGGTTCAGGCCAGGTGCTCCAGTCTCCCGCCTGGGCCAGTACAGGGCCACCCCACTCTCGGGGCCACGCCCCACCGCTGCCCAGGTCAGGTTTCCATCTGCCACCATCAGGCAGATGTCAAGCTCGAAGGGGCAGCGGTAATTTGGACAATTACAGTCACTATTATTGCTTCCTCTCCTTAAACAGGGGCCCCAATTACTCAGACACAGTCACCAGCCACTCCCCAGGGCTGAGGGGACCCTTGAGGTGGGGGGAGCGGACATGGTGGATGGGGAGGACTGGGGGGGAGCAGACATGCGGGAGGGGGAGGGACTGGGGGGAGTGGACATGGGGGGGAGGGGAGGGACTGGAGGAGCGGACATGGGGAGGGGGAGGACTGGGGGGAGTGGACATGGGGGAGGGGGAGGACTGGGGGGAGCAGACTTGGGGGAGGGGAGAGGGGACCCGC
This sequence comes from Potos flavus, assembly GCA_028534135.1. Taxonomy (NCBI): domain Eukaryota; kingdom Metazoa; phylum Chordata; class Mammalia; order Carnivora; family Procyonidae; genus Potos; species Potos flavus. The sequence continues at coordinate 77,485,609 of CM052892.1, read as the reverse complement.
AAGGGTGGGGAGAATGGAGGTGGGGGAAAGGGGGAGGGACTGGGGGAGCGGCCAGGGGAGGAGTGGGAACAGCCCATCTGCTGGTGATTGTCCAGTCTGAGTGCCTGTCCACTGTGCGAGCTAGAAGGTCACCCCACCATGGGACTGCCAGTGCCATGGGCAGGGGAGACTGGTAGTCACTGCAGAATAGCCGGGCAGGTCTGTTTGAGCTCAAAGTGCCGTGTGCAGTGTCCTCCGAATCCCAGCGTAGGTGTGGCCCCGAGCTGGGTGGAGGGTAAATGAGGGGCACCGCTAGACACGGGAGCCGCACACTCACTGCCCAGGGGCCAGCAGCCCAACGCCAGGGCGCCGTCACTAGGGCCAGGCCAGCCCAGGAAGCCCTCCTGCTGGCAGACAGAGCCTGGCACAGGCTCCCCGGGGGGGGTGACACATGGGGGTCCCTGAGGTGGGTGTGGTGCAGGGAGGAAGGTGATCCCAGACCTTCCCCCTTCCCAGGGCTGATCAACCAGAGCCAGCAAGGCCTGTCGGATAAAATGAGCACTTATGCAGTCCCTGCTGTTTACAGTGAGTCGTCATTAATCCTCAGCCCCATGAGGGAAGCATCTCTCATTGGCCTGACTCTCTAGAGTAGGGGACTGAGGCACAGAGAGGCTCATCAACCCCCTGGGTCACACAGCGGGGAGCTCACCTAGAGTGGCTCAGCCCCTCAGAGGCCCCGAGACAGCATGGCCTCAGCAAGGTTGTTCCATCTACACCTCTAGTGAGCAGCCGGAACTCAGGGAGGGCAGGGGCAGCGGGCGCAGGCAGCAGGCCATGAGCCAGGTGGGCTGGCGAGGGCTCCAGGGGTACAAAGGGGTCACAAGGAGGACAGTGGAGCTGCAGGCAGGGGAAGGGCCTGGTGAGCAGGTGAGGGGGTGGGTGGGCCCTGGCCGGCACCAGGGGCTCCCCGGGACTCCGGGGGGTGGGGGAATCCATGGTTAGCTTCCGCAAGTTCCCCCGGAACAGCGGGGCCGGGCTGAGCTGCTGCTCTGGGCTGCTGGTAGAAGGGGCCTCCCCACGCTCAAACCCCAGGGGCCTGAAGGCCTGGTAGGGGATGCCGGCACACGCCAGTCTCTGGGTGAGCAGCCAGGACGGCAATGCCGGTCATGACTTTCGGGGTACACCGTGAGCTCCCACCAGCTTGTGCCCCCGGCCCTTCCCATCCTACAAGCCAGGCGAACAAGGCTCACTCGGGGCTCAGCATGGCGCCTCTCCCTCCAAACAGCGTCCATTCCTGATGTCAAGCCCCTCGATAAACGTGTGTGATTGACACTGTGACATTAATGTTTCCTATCAATTCGACAAACATTAGTGCCTCTTCCTGACTCACTGGCTACATGTGCAGAGGAATCCCGCCGGCAACAGAGGCCAGCAGCTCTGTTCTCTGCGTGTGGGCTTCGCAGACGCCAGGCCGGCAGGGACAGTCCAGGGTCACGTCCCCAGCGCCACACTCGCAAGCTGTGCACCCAGGACCAGCGGCTGAGTCTCTGTGACTCGGCATTTCCGTCTATAAAATGGCACGATGACCCACCTCGGAGTCGTTACAAGGACTGTCTCCACACATGTGCAATGTAACAAGGCACCACATTTGCATCTGACTCTCAGGGTCGTGGGGGCCAGCGTGGCGGAGACCCCGTGGGAGCTCACCCTGCTTGCAGACAGGGCCCCTTGCCATGTCCTCACATCGTGGAGATGGGGGGACCAGGCTCTGGTGTCTCTTCTCCATCGTGGCCCCAGACACGTGACCCCATCTTACCCTAATCACTCCCCAAAGCCCCCTCCAGACACCCAGCCCACTGGGAGTGGGTGTGGGTTTGTGGGGACACAGCATCCGGTTCATTGCAAGGACTAGGGATAGAATCCATATCAAATACTTTGAGCACAGTGAGCCCTGCCTGGGTCAAGGCAGTCATGAGAGCGTCAAGTCCCACAGAAGTCCCACAGGGCTGGGGGCGACTGCTGGTCAGCCCTTGCCTGCTGTGTGGCGGTGGGCCCATCCCGCCCTCTCTGAAATCAGGCCGGGGAGAGCTGCCGGGTGCTCACAGTCGTCAGCTCCTGGTGCGGCACGGCGGGTCTACCCGAGCTGTGTCGTCCCTATTTACAGAGGACAATACCGAGGCACAGAGATGTGAGGTGGGTGGCCAACGTCACACAGCGGGTGGTGGTGTTGGGTGTGAGCTTGGGCCTGAAACTCACTGTCCCCTGGGCATCTGCCCAGAAAGGCAGTGCCAACCCCATACCTGTTCCTCAGGTGGGGGTCCTCCCCAGGAATGCATGCCTCTGGGGCCGGGGTGCCCGAGGACCCGGCACACAGTACGAGGAGCCCGGGCCTGAGGACGTTGACCTGAAGGCCGTGAGAGCTTTGAGAGAAGCTTCAAGATGGTGTGGGGTCAGCACCTGCTGTGACCATTACAGCCGCTGCTGCTGCTGCCGTGGGCTTGACCGCACGAGATCCCCGCAGCCAGGTCGTGGAGACGGCCCCTCCCCGCAGCTGCAGAGCGGTCCCAGCGGACATTCCCATCTGCTGCCTCCGGCCCCTTGCTGGAGGCTGCTGACCACCCTGAGCCTTGCTCTCTGTCTCAATCTTCACATCTGTCCCCAGCTGGGTGACCCAGGTGCAAACAAAGCTTTGCCAGCCCCAGGGGTTCAAAAGTGTAGCTATGGGGCCCCAGGCGAGGTCCTGTATCTCCCACAACTGCATCTTCATCAGGAAATGTGAACACACGTGCCTTCTGCCTCCTTGGGTTTGTGAGATCACATGGTATGGACTTCCAAGTGTGGCCTGGAGGTCAGCCCATGGCTACTGGGATTCCTACTGTTGCAGAGTGGAGGGAAAGCGGGCACCCTGGTTGTCCACTCCCTGCCAGGCCTGCCCCCTAGTGTGCACCCCCGTGGGGTCTGGGAGGTGGACGCAGAGCAGCCATGCAGCCGAGGGCAGAGCCCACAGGGAGGCCAGGGTCGGCTCCTGTCCACAGCCCCACACCACCCCCGAGGCCTGGTCCCAGCAGGGAGTGGGTCTCCCGCCCTGCATTTCCCCCAGCGGGCTGCCCCACGTCGCCCTTACTGGAAGGAGGCCTGACTCCGTGGAGGCTGTGGACACATGCTCTAATCACAGGAACACGCTGCTGCCAGGTCCAGCGAGAGAAGCACAGCCAGCCAGCTCCTAATTCACTGCAAGCCTGCTGGGCCTGTGCCCTTGGGGGGGGGGGTGCGCCTCCTGCAGGCTGCAAGCACCAGGACTCTGGGCCACCTCGGTCCCTGCGGTGGATGACGGCGGCATGGGGGGGGGTTACTAATGTGGGCTCCACCTTCGGTGCCTTATCTCACTCCATGATGACCCCATTTTGCAGGTGGGTGGACTGAGTGGGGACATCACTACCCCAGGTCACACACCAGGAGCAGCTCAGGATCTGGCTGCCGGTGTCCCTGACTCAGAAGAGATGTCATTGGACAAGGCGGCCACAGCCCCCAGGGAGCTCAGGCTCATACACGGAAGATGGAAGGTGCCTGCTTGGCCCCTGGCTGGGCTCCAGAGTTTCCGGTCCGGGGGAAGCCATGCCTGCAGGCAGGCAGGCCCCCGTCGTGGGGCGCAAGGGGCTGCTGGGACCAGAGGAGTGCCAGGCCCTGCCAAGGAGGGTTCCCCAAGAGGTGACCTCGACGCCGGGATGAGGCAGGTCTCGGGAGGGGCCCATCCAGAATAAACTCACATCTCTTCTCCGGAGACCCTGAGCGGGTGGGGCTTGGTGACGTGTCCGGGTCCACACGACAAGACCGACGCTGCTGCCTGAAACCCCACACTTGCCGCCGGGAGCTCCTGGGTGCCGTGTGGCACCGGGACATCCTGAGGTTTGCTCCCCCTCTAAACCGTGGTTCTCCACCAGCGCGAGTATTTTCGGACCTCTGACTCCTGGCTACGTGTAAACTGCTGTCGGTTGATGTCCCACAGGTGACCTCCAGAAAAGACAAATGTGCTGAGTCACGTAAGGAAGCTTGAGTCTGGCGTTTGGGCCCCTGGGACAACAGTGTCATAGGTTTTAATATTAAGGCCACCGTCTCTTTGCGGGAAACGTCTCTCCCACTCATAAGCCATGAAGCTTGGACAGTAGAAGGCCTGGCACCCTAAATGAAGGGGTGAGGTCTGGCCTACACTGACGCACCGAGGAGGAACCAGGAGGCCTCACCGTCTCCCCAAGGACAGCCGTGGACCCTTGGGAGCACGCAGTCCCCAGCCTGCAGCCCCTCCCTAGGGGTCCCGTCGCCAAGGGTGCCAGGACCATGCCACCCGGAGCTGTCTTGGAGGCGGCGGCCTCTTTTCCGTGCTGCTTGCTGACCCCGTGAAACAAATTCTTTCTCTCTGTTTCTCCTCGGGGTGAGGCAAGGACCTCAACCTCCACACTGGCCTTCTTCTGGAACAGACTGGAACTGGGTGCAGAGGGCACTCCCAGATGGTGGGTCTCTGTGCCTGCTGTTGGCTGACAACTTTCAGAACCAGCTGAGGCCCGGAGGCTGGGTGTGGGCCTCGGCCTACAGCTGACAGCAGCCCAGGGAGCACTGGGGGGCACACGTGTGTCCTGCCCAGTGAGGCCAGCCGCACGCAAGGATACTGGGCTCTGGCTCGCACGTACCCATAGGCCTGCAGCGGGACTCAGCATGGCAACTTCCCACCATGTCTAAGGTCGCCTACTCAGCTTCTACCTGCAGAAGGTCAGTCCGTGGAGCAGGGGGGCGGGCCCCCCAGTTGTGCAGCCTCCATCAGCACCAGCTCTGGGACAGCGTTGCTCTGGTCACAGAATAGCAGGAAGCAAGGCCACCTGTGGCCTCAGGAAGCTCAGGGTGGGGTGATTTGGACCCCTTGGAAATGGAACCTTGGAAAGGCACACCTGAGTCAGGTGCCCCCCCGACCCACACTCAGGGAGTGGGCCTGGGACAGGTCACAGCTGTGCTCTGTGCCGTGGGCATGACAATTGCTCGCACCCGCCATCCTGGAAAGCTCTGGGCCCCCCTCCCTGGTGGTACAGGCTGGGCCAGGGGGAGACTCGGCAGCTCTGACCCGCCCCGCTGGGGTGCAGCGTGCCACCACCCGGAACCCAGATGTGCGTTAGGAGGGCAGACCGAGGCACGAGGGCCTGGTGCAGACTTAGGCAGACCCGGAGGTAGAGGCGCCCCCTGAAGGGTCTCAGCCCCCAGCCCCCACCAGAACACTCTGAGAAATGCCTCAGCTGTGACTGCCAGTGATGGGACCTGTCCTGCGGGGCAGCCCAGATGCTCTGGTGCGTCCTGGATGCGGAGCTGAATGACAGCATCACAGGGCAAGAGCATTTTCAGGACTGATGGCACCGGGGAGAAATGCCCCATTCGGGGACACTGTCCTCCTGAACGCCCTGCTAGACGTGTAACAAAGATCATATCTCAGTTCGCTCAGCCACCCCCCAAGTAGTCGCAGGCCACATGCGACCTAAGCTTCCCTTCACTCATCGTGACGGGTGACTTCAGTTCCTGGAAAGAGGCTGTTTGCTTTGGGAGCGTGACTTAGTTTCCCTTTGACAGACAGGCAGATAAGCAAGACAGGGAGACAGGAAGATGACAGAGAGAGGATGTAAGGCGGCAGGTAGAGATACACGTGCTCACTCATGCACATGCACGCACACACATACATGTGCACATTCGTCTCACGTTCCAGAGCGGGCGCCACGTGAGGGGACAGAAGGCCGAATGCGGCTCACCTCTGTGGGGCAGGGTGTTGCCGGGAAGAGGCGCGGGGACCTGTCCAGGGTGCTGGAAACTCTGTGTCCTGCTTGCGTACATGTACCTGGCAGGAGAAAGTCACCCAGAGGGGCACGTTGTGCATACGTATGCCATTCCTCAAGCTTAATATAAAAAGTCCTCTCACACTAACAATGCAACCTACAGGACCTGGCTTCTTCACAATTAAGTTCTCGACTCCGTTTCGAACCATTGGAAAAGCTGTGAATCTGATGCTATCACCCGTGGTCTTGGCTAGACACGATTTTAATCGAACAGGAACATAACTTTCGGCACTGGTTGCCGCGGCACACGGAGGAGTTGTTCCAGTCCCTGAGTGCTCCCAGCTTTACACTCGCACTGGTTTTATTCTCTTAATCGAAGGCTCGCATGGAAAGGTCTGTCAGATGCTTCACTGAATAAAGAGAAACCACGGCTCCTTGTTCTTGCAAGTAGCGCTGTCTTACGCCTGTTCCCCCCTTTCCCACACTTGCAGATGGGTCCCTTATGCTCCCTCCGTCTGGTACCAAGAGAAAGATGTGCGAAAGTCTCCCACTCGCTCCTGGACTCATCTCATCTTCCTTCCAATTTCGTCGATTCTGAGCATTCACTATTTTGAGGCCCTATTAATAAGCTGTACATAAGTTTAAAACAAAACCGAATTATGTTATGTGATGTTGACCTTCATTTTTAACTATATTTATTACTAAATGTGTTTCTTGCCTGGTATTGGCTCATTTTTTTAAAATATTTTATTTATTTGACAGAGAGAGATCACAAGTAGGCAGAGAGGCAGGCAGAGAGAGAGGGGGAAGCAGGCTCCCCGCTGAGCAGAGAGCCCGATGCGGGGCTCGATCCCAGGACCCTGAGATCATGACCTGAGCTGAAGGCAGAGGCTTTAACCCATTGAGCCACCCAGGCACCCCTCATTTTTGATCATTTGAAAGATATACTTTTTATATCCTTTTACTGTTTAACCTTATAACCAAGGCGTATTTCTTGTAAGCCACATACTGTTGTTTCTCAAAATCCAGTCTGGCCTCTTTATCTTTTACTTAGGATATCCAGCCCACTTAACGTTCGGCACAATTTATTATAATTACTGATATATTTGGGTCTGAATCTACCATTTATTATTATTTGTCTCACCTACTCTGTGTTCTTTTTTTCGCTGCTTTCCTGCTTTCTTCTGCATTTTATTTTCCCATTTCTCTACTCTTTTAGCTTCTAAGTTATATACCTTGTTTACTGTTCTTTCCATGGTAACCATAAAGATTACAACCTGTAACCCTATTTTATTAAAATCTAATTTGAATTTGTATTTTTACCAATCACTAGGCAGTGCAAGGACCTTACAACACACAAACTCCATTGACCCCTTTTTGCCTCTTTCTGCTGTGCACATTCATTCTACACATTTTTATGTAAACTTTGTGTTTTTTTAAAATATTTTATTTATTTATTTGACAAAGAGAGAGAGAGAGAGAGATCGATCACAAGTAGGCAGAGAGGCAGGCAGAGAGAGAGGGGGAAGCAGGCTCCCCACTGAGCAGAGAGCCCAATGCGGGGCTCGATCCCAGGACCCTGAGATCACGACCTGGGCTGAAGGCAGAGGCTTTAACCCACTGAACCACCCAGGTGCCCCTAAACTTTGTGTTTTGAGATGATGCTACATTCAGGTGCAATTGTATGAGATGAGAGAGAATCAGAGTGCACGTCACCCAGTTTCTCCCACTGATAATAACCAGGATGCTGCCAGTGCTGGGATCAAGCTTCACAGTGTTTCCTCCACAAGGACCCCTCACGTGGCCCTTTCAGAGCCACATCCAGTTCCTTCCTCCCCCCACGCCCTAGTCCCTCTTTGAAGTACACTTGTTCCAATAAAAATGGGATAGATCTTAAATAAAATATTACAAAATGACAGTATAGATGTTATGCAGCAAAAGTCAGGAGGGAATTTCACAAATGGGTAAAGTCTGGGAAACGCCACCTGAAGGGTTTTGGAGGTGGCACTAGCGGGTCTGAGTTATGAGGTGAGGGGCAGAGGTCAGGTGGCAGGAGATGGCCTGTCTGGATGCCCTGAAGCAAGCTCAGCCACTGTGGCTGGAGGGCAGTGAGCAAGTGGGAGACCACCGAGGGGTGGCCAGGGGTCAGAGGTCAGCGGGACCCCAGAGGCCACAGGAGAGTGTGGGTTTTCTCCTAAGTTAACAACAAGTAGCTATGGGGATTTAAGTGAAGAGATTATGAGATTTGGACGTATATGCTTGTAAAGATCCATTCCAGTACTCCGCAGTGTCAAAGGACCCTGTGGCTGTGTGTGGAGAATGGACAGGAGGGGCCTCCAGGGCAGGGGCAAGAGCACTTATCCTGAGAGAGCCCAGGGTGCAGCGGGGATGGATTCGGGATATGATGTTTAAAATCAGCTTTCTTGGGGCGCCTGGGTGGCTCAGTGGGTTAAAGCCTCTGCCTTCAGCTCAGGTCATGATCTCAGGGTCCTGGGATCGAGCCCCGCATCGGGCTCTCTGCTCGGCGGGAAGCCTGCTTCCCCCTCTCTCTCTGCCTGTCTCTCTGTCTACTTGTGATCTCTCTCTCTGTATCAAATAAATAAATAAAAATCTTTAAAAAAATAAAAATATAATTGGCTTTCTTGAGATACAGGAGCAATACTGAATCATGAAGAAATAGAACATCTGGACAGACCAATAATGAGTGGGGACATTGAAACACTGATCAAAAACCTCCCAACACAGAATAGCCCCAGAAGAGATGGTTTCACTGATGGGTTCTACCAAACATTTGAAGAAGAACTAACACTAATCCTTCTCAAACTCTTCCAAAAGACTCTAAATGAAAGAATACTCCCAAACTCCTTTTATGAGGCCAAAATTACTCTGATGCCAAAGCCGGATAAGGACACTACAAGAAAAGAAGAGTATAGGCTAATATCTCTGATGAACATAGATGCAAAAGTACTCAGTAAAATACTAGCAAACCAAATTCAACAATACAATGAAAGGATCATATGCCATGATCAAATGGGATTTATTCCCAGGTGCAAGGATGTTTCGACATTTCGCAAATCAACAAATGTGATACACCACAATAATACGATGAAAGATAAAAGTCATATGATTATCTCAATAGATGCAGAAAATGCATTTGACAAAACTGAACACGATAAAGAACCTTTAACAAATTGGGTATAGTTGGAATGTCCCTAACATAACAAGGTCATATATAACAAACTCACGAAAACATCATACTCAAAGGTGAAAGATTGAAAGTTTTCCTGGCAAGATGAGGAATAAGACAAAAATTCGCACTTTTATCACTCCCATTCAACATAGTATTGAAAGTCCTTGCCAGAGCAATTAGATACGAAAAGGAAATAAAAGACAACCAAATTGGAAACAAGAAGTAAAAATATCTCTCTCTGCAGATGTTATGATTTCATACATGGAAAACCCTAAAGCCTCTGCCAAAAATGATGATAACTAATCAACAAATTCAGTGAAGTTGCAAGATACAAAGTCAACACATAAAAGTCATATGCATTTCTACACACTAACAAAGAGCTATCTGAATAATAAAGGAAAATCTCATTTATAATAGTAAAAAAAATAAAAATAATTATAAATTTAACCAAGGAGGTGAATGATCTGTACACAAAAATCACAAGTTACTGATGAAAGAACTTTTTTTTTTAAAGATTTTATTTATTTATTTGACAGAGAGAAAGAGATCACAAGTAGGCAGAGAGGCAGGCAGAGGAGAAAGCAGGCTCCCCACTGAGCAGGGAGCCTGATGTGGGGCTCGGTCCCAGGATCCTGAGGTCATGACCTGAGCCGAAGGCAGAGGCTTAACCCACTGAGCCACCCAGGCGCCCCTGATGAAAGAACTTTTAAGAGACACAATTAAATGGAGAGATAGCCTATATTCATGGATCAGAAAAACTAATATTGTTAAAATGTCCACACTACCCAAAGCCATCTATAGAGTCAATGCAATCCTTATCAAAATACCAATATTTTCCACAGAAATGGAAAAAACTCTAAAATTCATATAAAACAAAAGACACAAAGTAGCCAAAGTAATTCAGAGAAAGAACAAAGTTCAAGGAATCACAATTCCTGACTTTAAACTTTATTACAAAACTATAGTAATCAAACAGCATGGTACTGGCATAAAAACAGACACACAGACCAATGGAAAAGACTTGAGGGTCCCCCCCAAAACCATGTATATGCAGTCAACAAATATTTGACAAGAGAGTCAAGAAACTCAGTGGGGGAAATAATAGTCTTTTCAAAAAATGGTGATGGGAAAATGGACAACCACATGCAGAATGCAGTTGGAACTCTGTCTTACACCACTCACAAAAATTAACTTGAAATGGATTAAAGACTTAAATGTAAGACTCAAAACTATAAAACAACTAGAAGAAAATATAGGGAGAAAGCTCACTGACAGTAATCTTTGCAAAAATTTTTTGGATATGGCACCCAATCCGAAGCAATGAAAGCAAGAATAAACAAGTGGTACTACATCAAGCTAAAAAACTACATTCCAAAAAACAATCAGCAAAATGAAAAGGCAACCTATAGAATGGGAGAAAATATTTGCAAACGGTCTATCTGATAAGAGATTAATATCTAGAATATATAAGAAACTCCTTCAATTCAATAACAAAAAAATCAGATTAAAAAATAGGCAAAGGACTTGAAGAGATATTTTTCCCAAAGAAGACATATAGACGATGAACAGGTGCATGAAAAGATGCTCAACTTCACTCCTCATCAGGGAAATGCAAATGAAAACCACAATGAGATATCTTCTCACACCTGTCAGAACAGCTAGTATCGAAAGACAAGAAACAGCAGGTGTGGGTGAGGATGTGGCGATGGAGGAACCCTCTCGCACTGTTGGTGGGAACGCAAACTGGGGCAGCTGCTCTGGAAGACAATCTGGAGGGTCCTCCAAAAATAGGAATAAAAATACCATGTGATCCAGCAATTCCTCTCCTGGGTGTACATTCGGAGGAAATAAACTCATGATCTTGAAGAGACATTTGCACCCCCATATCTATTGCAGCATTTCTCACAGCAGCCACGATACGGAAACCTAAGGGTCCATCCATAGATGAATGGAGAAAGAAGATATGGTGTACATATACAATGATATATTATCCAGCCATAAAAATGAAGGAAATCTTGCCATTTGAAACAACAAGGATGGACCCTCGATAGCATTGTACTGAGTGAAATAAGTCAGACGGAATGGCGGTTGCCAGAGGCTGGAGGGGGAGGGAGATGTTGCTCAAAGAGTACAAACTTTCAGTTATAAGATGAATAAGTTTCAGGATCTAATGTACAGCACGATGACTGTAATTAACAACACTGTATTATCTACTAGTATATACTTCAAAGTTGTTCAAAGAGTAGAACTTAAATGTTACCACCACCAAAAAAAAGGCAGTTATGCGAGGGGATGGAGGTCTTAACTAACCTTACATATAGTCATTTTGCCGTGCGTACATGTAATAAAACATCACCTTGTACATGTTAAACTTACATGTGTTATATGTCAATAGTACCTCCATAAAGCTGGGGAAAAAATATCGAGGAGCACGATGGCTGGATTATAGGATCAGAAAATGTTTGGGTTTCTAAGAAACCTCCAAGCTGTCTTCCCAAGCGGCTCCCACAGTAACTGGGCTCCTGCCGCACAGCATTCCCGCCAGCACTTGCTGTTGTCACCGCTCTGGATTTTGGCCATTCTGGTAGGCGTGTAGTGGAGTCTCCTTGTTTTATTTTTTTATTTTTAAGGATTTTATTTATTTACTTGACAGAGAGAGAGATCACAAGTAGGCAGAGAGGCAGGCAGAGGGAGAGGGGGAAGCAGGCTCCCTGCTGAGCAGAGAGCCCGATGCGGGGCTCGATCCCAGGACCCCGAGATGACCTGAGCCGAAGGCAGAGGCTCAATCCACTGAGCCACCCAGGCGCCCCGAGTCTCCTCTGAGTTACCTATGATGTTGAGCATCTTCTGATATGTTTATTTGCCATCTGGATGTCTTCTTTGGGGAGTAGTCTGTTCAGGTATTCTGCTCCTTTTTCTTAATTAGGTTGTTTGTTTTCTCATTGTTGAGTTTTAAAAGCTCTTTGTGTGTTTTAGACACAAACCCTTTATGAAATGGGGTATTTTTTTTTTTTTTTATCAAATGTTTTCTCTGAGTATGTGGCTTGTCTTTTCATTAGCTGAATGGTGTCTTCCGCTGATGAGACGTTTTTAACTTGAAATCCAAACTACTATGTTTTCCTTTTGTGGACCAGGCACTGGGGTATTGTATCTAAAGAATCTTGACAAAACTCAAAGTCATCTAGATTTTCTCCTACGTCATCCTCCAGAAGTTTAACAGTTTTTTCATTGTGAGGGAGAGCAGAATGCTCTGGGTTGCCCTTCCTCTCCCCCTCTCGGAAGTACGAGATCATTCTTCTGTCTTCATTCTGAGGATCCTGTGCTGCTCCAGGAAGCGGAACTCATAAAAATGAATGTTTCAGGTCTCGAGCTAGCCCATGCTCAGTGCCTGGCAGCGTGTCATTTGCCCCCGGCTGTCCCCCAGTCACTGGCTCTGGCAGCGTCTTCAGTTCATGGCAATCTGTGATTCTGGGTGTCTGCCCAACACTCCTGTCTTCAGGGTGGCCATTCGCCCCGTGACCTCTGACTATTACCTCTGTAGTTTTGCCTTTACCAGAATGTCACAGAGTTGACATCACAGAGTACGTCAGACTGGCTTTTCTCACCCACCAATATGAACTCGAGCTTCCTCTCTGCTTTTTCATGGCTTGATGGCCCATTTCTTTTTAGTGCTAGATCATATTCCCTTATCTGGATGGACCAGTTTGTTTATCCATTCACCTCCTAGAGAACATCTTGGTTGTTTCCAGTTTGGGGCTGGCATAAATGCCAATGTGCAGGACTTGGCGTGAACATAAGTTTTCAACTCATTAAGTACCTCAGAGTGACTGCTGGACAGTATGGTGAGGTCATGCTCAATTTGAGAGAATCCACCAAACGGTCTTCCCAAGTGGCTGTGCCATTTTGCCTTCTCACCAGCAGTGAAGGAGAATTCCTGTTGCTCCACAGCCTCTCCAGAATCTGGCGTTGTCTTTGCCTTCATTTTCAAATATATTTTTTGCTGGGTGTAGAATTCTAGGTTGACAATGTTTTTCTTTTGGTACTCTAAGATGTTTCTCCATCATTTTCTGGTTTGCGCAGGTTCTAACAAGAAGTCCTCTGTTTTCTTGTATGATGTTTCTTTTTCTCTTCAGATTTTCCTTTATAATCATTTTTAAGAAATAGGATTATGCTAGATAAAGCCTCTGGACATGTTTTGAAGTCAGAGCCAGCAGGTTACCAGTGATGAGTAGGATAGGGGAGTCAAGAAGGAAAGGCATCAGAGATGTTGCCAAGAGTCCGAGCTTGAACAGCTGGGAAGATGGGAGTGCAGGCCGCCGAGAAGGTAGCTGGCGTGGGCCGTGAGAAATCGCAGCTTGGTCGATTCGGAGAAAGCGGCACATTCCTCGGGCTGACTCAGAACACAGAGCAGTGGACGGAAATTACAGGGCAAGTAGCTTGAGAGATGATCCCAGGCCACACTGAATGGGACAAGGACGTCAGGCAGGGGAGGAGGGCAGGTGGATGCAGGCGTGTTGTCCGAGTCAGCACCACAGGCAGGTGCCTACTCCCACCTGAGAATCAGGGGAGCCCTTGTGGAGCATGTTCGTCCAAGATGGCCAACCCAGGGGACAAGGGAGAGGGAGCCAGCCAGGGCTTGAGGGCTCGAGGGCTGGTCACAGGGCACTGACCTTCAGACGCCGCTGGCCTGCCTCACCCAGGCAGAGCGAGGTTCTGGGGGCAGAAAGCCCTGGGGGGACGCGCAGGTGTAGGCAGCTGGACATAGGCTGTGGAGGTGCAAAGGGATGAGGGGAGGGACTGGGGGGTGGATCAGAGGACAGCCACCTGTTAGCGCTTCATGAGCCAGGGATTTCCAAATTTGGGAGTGAAAGTTCGCACCCCTGATACCTCCCATCGGCTTGGCTCCTGCCACGTCATTTAACCATGGTCAGGGCACGGCAGCTCTTTGCAGAGATCTCAACAGCAGGCGAGGGAGCCCAGCTCCGTGAGGCCCTGACTCCTACCCTGCTGCCCGCTGAGAGACCCACGCACATGGAGCTCTGCCCTCATTCCTGCCTATGCTCCACAGGAGGCCCTGAGAGATGCCGTGGCTCACGTAAGGCCACGCGGCCTGCGAGGAAGCTGCGGTAAGCACCGACATCCATCCACCTGTGCCAGGCCCTCCCCCAGCACGGCGCCTCTGCCCCTGGGAGCCCAGTCCCCCGCTTCCACTGTCCAGCACGAGTGTCAGACCCAGCGGTCGTCCCGTTCATCACCACGTCTTGTGAGCTAATAAAAACAATGTCCATGAGGTCATCTCCGTGGGCTTTGGGGTCGGCTGTGTAAATATTTGGTCTTCGGGACTCTTCTCGGCCAAGCTCCTCAGGGTGCTGACGTTAAACACACTCCTTCAGGAAAAATGCAACTGGTCTCAGGAAGGCCTCGGGGTCCAGCTCTCAGAGAGTGTCTGCTCAGGCTAATGTTTGACAACACAAAGCCCATTTTTCCTATGACTTTTTCTCATTTAAGACAAGAAAGATTGCCCTCTGCTCGCCAACACGCATACTCACAGTCATTAATACGAAGGCATTTTAAAACATTTGTGATCAGAAAGGCCTGTGTTTTCTCATTTCTTTACAGTGTCAGGGAGATTTGAGAGAGGGGGAGGGAGGGAGGAGGGAGGAGAAAGAAGCCTTAACACCCACCAACGGGGCTTCGTGGAGGATGTTCCCTCCGTGCCTGGGATGCGGCTATTTGCTGTGGGGCTGCAGATCGTGTCCAGGTCCATGCCGGTCCCCGGGGGGCGAGCAGGTCCCAGGGCAGCCGGGGCAGCTGTGCGTGGGTGCCCGACTCTAGGCGATGGGGCCGCAGGTGCTTGTACCCGTATTCTGAGGTGTTAAAAGCGGTGCTCGTCTCCTGTGGCTGCTGGGAGCAGACAGGTGGCCCCCGGGACAGCTGTTCATCCCCCCGCTCTGCAGGCTCCAGGGGACGGTCCTTGTGGCCCCTCCTGCTCCCGGTGGCCCCAGTGGCCGCTGAGGGCCTCACTCTGATCTCTGCCTTCTTCAGCACATAGCCTCTTTCCTCTGTGTCTGTGGCCCAGTGGCCGTGTCCCCTCTTCTTAGACGGACACGAGTCATGCAGGATTAGGCCCACCCTACTCCAATGTGACCTCGTCTTAACTAATTGCATCTGTAATGACCCCACCTCTACGTAAGGCCACATCTCCTGAGGTCCTGGGGGTCCTTTGGGGTGGGGATGCACTGGTGAGAAAACAGCCACCTGCAGCTTGTGGGCAGGGGGGAGGAGAGAGGTGGAGGGAGGTGGACCTGCCTGCCCCTAGAGGCTGACCCTCCTGTTTCCCGTGAGTCACGGCTGCACCCGGGCCTGTGGGAAGTTCCCCGGGCAGTGTCCCAGCTGCAGAGACATTCTGCAGGGAAGAAGGGGCCTGGGTCCCAGGAGGAGCAGCTGGCCATGCCAGGAGAGGCTGGGTCCCTGGCAAGAGAGCAGAGGGTGCCAGGCGGGGATCTGATGGTGGGCGCTGCTTGTCCACACGGGCAGACTTGAGCCACGAGGATGACTGCACCCCAGCGGCTGGGGGTTGCTGGGCAAGCTCCAGGGAAAGGGGCAAGCAGGGGCAAGGCCCCCAGGGTGGGCTGAGGCGCCCTAACACGCGGGAATGCTGAAGCAGAATATTTCGTCATGACCCCTCGCTGGGTCTCAGGAGACCTGGAGGACAGACCCCAACGTCGCCACGGCTGGCGCAGGGACGACCAGGCGGTGGAGGGCACGGACAGACGGCGCAGGGCACACACGGCTCAGGCGGGAGCAGGGGACCCCAGACTCTCCAGATACACCTTCAGAAATGACTTTGTACCAACGTGGTTTACAGAAGCGATTCTTCATGCCATGAGTGAGGCATGAGGAACACCAAGGATTGCGTGCTGCATACCCCTCGGATCCTCCGTGTCCCCCCTAGACAGCCGCCGCCCAGGGTGCCATGGCAACCTCCTCCCTTCGTGCAGACGCGATCCGGACACCTGTGCACATGTGCCTGAGTGCAGAAGCACCGTGTGGCATGCCGCCACACCCAGCACACGTGCACGCACCTGCTGTGTGTCCTTCTGTGACGCCCTCCAGGGACACAGCTAAGTACGCAACTGTAATAAATTCGTCCTCAGCGCCGTGAACAAGGGTGATTTCTCCATCCTCTGGCTAGGGGACACGTGGGTGCCCCACAACGTCGCTGCCCCAAGAAAGGCCCTGGGGACACTCCTGCATCAGGACCCCAGTGCCCGTGTGCAGACGCCCGGCCAGGAGCCAAGGCCTCGCCAGCACAGAGGGGCAAGGCCCTGTGCTGTGCCGCCCCCTCGGCCTCCCGGCCCACTCAGACGCTCGGTTCTACTTCCCTTACTTTTCACAATGTCACAATACTGCTGGCAAAGGTCACAAAATAGCCAGGAAAGCAGCAGGAATGGCCTCGTTGGCCAATCCCAGCCCGGGCTCCACGGTGAGGAAACATGACCATATTTTTCATGCTTTCGTACTTTCCATAAAACCGGCAGCCATGGCCTTTTTCTGTGAGGTCCCTGGGGTCCCAGGCCTGGGTGTCCTGCCGGTGCCCTGCCGTCGTCCTGCTCCGGTGAGGCTGCCCACCCCGTGACGAGGAAGCTGAGTTCCGGAAACAGGGCTGGGACCTGGCGGCAAGTCCAGAGGCCTTGGGGCCCCTCCACATTGGGGGAATGAGGGCAGACTTAAGGCTCCGGTCAGCAGGCTGGATCAGGGCTCCTGTCCTTGTCCCCAAAAGAGGCCATGATCGTGTTGCTCCCAGACTTTAAGAGCACTGGGGACAGCGGCCAGCACAGAACAGGGGCTCCATCAGTATTCTCCATGGTCCTTGTTCGGCACCAAGAAGCCACAGCTGCCACTGTCTGGGGGTGTCCGTGAGGAGCCCCTCCCCCTCCAGTGCCCTCAGACGCCCGTCTGTGCAGTGGTGGCCCCGAGGGCCTGAGGGTTGTGCTGAACCTGGCACGGACACAGGGACCGAGGGCAGCTCAGCGGGACCTGGCTACCTGGCTGGCCTCCGCATCCACATCCATCGGGAGCGGCTCAGTGACCTCAGTAGGACCCAGGTCCCTCCATGACACACAGTGCCTGGTCTACAAATAGCCCTGAAACAAGAAATCTCATCTGTGTGGACAGGTGGAGAGGCCCGGAAGGGACACACAGAGGAAGTCCCCTCCAGAGGTGAGGCAGGAGCCTGAGTGGGATCTGGAGGCTTGAGAGGGAGAGCAGGGCTGTAGGGAGGCATCTACTGGGCCCTCTTGAGAGGTCAGGAGGGGGCAGCAGGCCAACCTAGGGGCCATGCCTGTGGAAGGAAAGGGGGAAGGAGCAGATGGGGGCCCTCAGAGCACCCTGCTGATCTGCACGTTGTCACCCAAATTCTCGGGGCACCCTGGGACAGACAGGGCCCCACGGCAGGGCCTTGTGGGCAGAAAGCCTGCCCACCCAGGGCAGGGGGATATCAGGAAAGATGGGGGAAGCACCCAGTGGGAGGCAGGAGGCTGCCCACACTCCTCCATGGGCTCCCCACACCACCCCGGGGTCCCTTGAGCATTGACCTGTACGCAGTCAGGACCATGGACGCTCAGCTGTCTGAGCCCCAGCCTGCAGCACTGCATGGCCTTCCAGGCCTGGGGGCCCCTGTTCTTCCCGGCCAGGCCCCTGATGGAACCCTCCTGGATGCACGTGGACACTGTGTTACCCCTTTGGGCCCCAGGAGCCTCAGCTCCTTGGGTCGGGACATGGTCCCCTGAGGGATGGCCTTCTTCATGTCAGTGGGCAGGTGGAGCCTCATGGAGGAAGAAGGAGGGAGAACCTCTGGAGCCAGGAGCAAGGGCAGGGGGCAGCCCTCCTGGTGGAGGTGTCCAGGTGAGCCTTCCCAGGTGTTCCTATTAACCCCTCCGAGGCGGGGCCATTGTTGTTCCCAGAATGGGACCCTGGCTCTCCGGACTGTCTTCTCCTTGAGCAGAAAGCCTGGCTTTAACCCAGTCTCACAGCAGCACCAGGAGCCCAGCCGCTGTGGAAACTACCCTGCATGCGCCCAGGGGCAACAGGTTGGCCGGGAGGCCCCAGAGGGGGGGACAGAAGGAGGCAGAGGGGAGGGGGTGTCCTAGCGGTCAGGTCCCCCTACACTGGGAAGCAGCAAAGGGGCGGTGGTACCAACTGACGTGCCCACAGGCTCCCCGTGCAGGCACCTTCCGGCGGCTTCACACACCTGTCCACCCGCTGGTCCTGGGGAGCTCCTTTGGTGACAGGAGGGAGCCGGAGCGAGGGCTGATGACAGGCACCCTCCTCGGGCCCCACCTCCTGGCTCTGGATGGCCCTTACCCTCATGCCTGCCTCTGACAGGGGTGACAGGACCCCCGAGCCCAGAGTCCGTGGAGACACGACCCCCTTCCCGGCCCCCAGCGCATGGAGCTCTCGGTGACTTCTGTGGGCTGGCTGGGCCTCCAGTCCCTGACGTGCCTCTAACCCCGGCCTCCTGGCTGTTTATCCTCAACCGCGTGAAGAAGGCATAAACCGTGGAGCCTGCCCAGGTATTTATTTTAGTTAGTGAAAATGTCTTGGACTTTGCCAAGAGCCATTTGACTTTAATTGGAAACTTTTGAGGCATTAATACCGCACCGAGGTTTAAGACGTGTCGGAGGCTCTGAAACCATCCATCACGTGAGGGCTGCTTCGGACCAGGTGGAATGAAGACAACCTTTTAGCAAATCCACCTCCCTTAATGGACTCATTTATAACTCTCGGCATCGCTGGGCAGCGTCTCTCCGGCAGAACCCCAGGAGCGCCCGCCAGCGTGTCTGAAAGCAGCCAACATCTGGTGACTGTAAATGAGGGACCCAGAAGAAACAAAACACAACATAAACAAGAGGCCACTTGGGGAGGGCCAGCTGGACTCCCCCGTTCTGCACTCAGGGCAGACACTTCCCCACCATATGTAGGAAGCTGGGGGGGTACCATCTGCACTTCCTCTGAGAAATGTCCCCCCAACAGCTCTGTTTATGGAGGGTTTCAGGGGCCAGCCTGGTCAGGAAGCCACACCAGCTGCTCCAGCCTCGTCCCTGACACATTCCCACGGGCGTCTTGGGCCGGCCCCATCACCAGGCCATGGCTCAGGCTCTTCCCCGTGACCGGAGCACTCCTCCCTCTCCTCAGCTGTACTAGTTAGCTATCGCTGTGAGACAAATGATCCCAAACTTAGCAACTGAGAACAACAAAAGTTCAGAATGTCAAAAAAGAAAGAGCAACATTGAAATGGCTCAGAATAGAAGCAAATGCAGTTAACTACCTTCTCATTAGTTTTTAAGTCTTATTTGATAATTGAAGCAAAAATTATAATCTGATGTGGTACTCAGCGTATGAAGAAGAAATACTTAAGATCCATTCTTCAAATGGGAAAGGTAATGAACCTAAGGGAAATTAAGTTTTCTACCCTCCACAATATATTCAAAAATGTCACACATAAATTAAGAGAAATAATCTACAGAAAGATGTTAAGCGATCATATGGTAGTTCTATTTTTAAGTTTTTGAGGAACCTCCATACTGTTCTCCAGAGTGGCTGCACCAGTTTGCATTCCCACCAACAGTGCCCGTGGGCTCCTTTTTCTCCACATCCTCCCCAACACTTGTTGTTTATGTTTTTTATTTTCGCCATTCTGACCAGTGTGAGATGACATATCATTGTGATTTTGATTTGCATTTCCCTGATGATGAGTGATGTTGAGCAAGTTTTCATGTGTCTGTTGGCCATTTGTATGTCTTTGGAGAAATGTCTGTTCATGACTTCAGCCCATTTTTAATAGGGTTATCAGGGGGGTTTTCGTGTTGATTGTATGAGTTCTTTATACATTTTGAAACATGACCCCTTGTCAGATACAATGTTGCCATTTGTGACAACATGGATGGACCTAGAAATATTATGCTAGTTGAAATAAACCTGACAGAGAAAGACAAATAGATATGATTTCATTTATATGTGGAATCTAAAAAAACAAAACAAATGAATGAACAAATAAACAAATAACAACTAAAAAGGGAAAAAGAAATCAACTCCTAGAGAACAAACTGGCAGTTGTCCAAGGGGGGGTGAAATAGGTGAAGGGGATTAAGATATATAGATGTCCACTTATAAATAAGTCATGAGATGAAAAGCACAGCATAGAGAATATAGCCAATAATATTGTCATGCATTTATTGTGGTGAGCATTTCATAATGTATATAATTGTTGAATCACTATGTTGTACACCTGAAATTATTTAATATCATACCTCAGCTATACTTCAATTTAATTTTTTAAATTTAAAAATACAGAGTAGAAATTGATGAAACAGGAAAACAATATAAAATTTAACGGGAAAAAAACCCTGATTCTTTGAGTAAACCAATAAAAGAGATAATCCTCTAGCAAAACTAAAAATACCCAGAGAGTAGACACAAATAACCAACATCAGGAATGGAAAAGGCACAACCACTCCACCTACTAAAACCACTTACATGGTGATGGGGATTCTACAAACAATTCTAGCCTCATAAATTCAACAGCTGAGAAGAAATGGAGAGAAAGAACAAGAGTAATTTCTCAAACTACACAAACTATGAAAACTCACTCAGACAAATGAGACAAACTATATAATCCTATAACCTTTAATAAACTGAGCTGGTAATTTGTAAGCTCCTGAGAAAAAAGTTTCCAGGCCTAGATTTTTTTGCTAGAGAATTCTAACAAACACTTAAAGAAGAATAGAAACCATTTCTGCGCAATGAGGCTCAAAAGACAGAGGCGGGATTATTTTCCAGCTTCCGTTAGAAGTCCCATCATGGCCTGACACTCAGACAAGGACTGCTTGAGAAAGGAAAGAAAGGAAACGATAGACCAGTATCTCTCACGAAAATTCAGATGCGAAGATTCTCCACAAAATATTGAGCCCAGTGAATCCAGCAGTGTAACACAAAGCATTATACACGCTGACCAAGTGAGATTTATTCCGGGAATGCAAAGCTGGTTCGATAATCAGTATAATATACCCCATCCAAAGATTAGAGAGAAAGTCAAATGATCCCACCAATCAATGCAGAAAAAACATTTGATAAAATCCAAGACCCATTCATGATAAAAACTTAAGGAACTAGGAATAGAGGGGGGAATCCCCCTCAGCTTGTCCAAGAACACCTACTACAAAAATCCTACAGCTAACATCATACTTAAAGTGAAGGGCTGGGTTCTCTCCCCCTAAATTTGGGGACAATCACCACTGTCATTTCACGTAGTCCTGGAAGTTCCAGACACTGCATTAAGGCAAGGGAGAAAGGCACACAGACTGAAAAGGAAGAATTTAAACCATCCCTATTTGCAGATGATATGACTGCATATGTGGAAAACCCAAAGGAATCTACAGAAAAACTTCCTACAACTAACTGAGTTCAGCAGGGCCAAAGGACACAAGACCAATACACAAAATCAACTGCACTGCTATATACTAACAATAAGTATGTAAGCATAGAAAAAATATATCATTTACATGCCCCCAAAAGGCATAAAGTGTAACAAATATGTACAGGATTTGACAATTACAAAATGTTGGTTGAAAAAAATCCAAAAAGACCTAAATGAAATGGAGATCCATACCATGTTTATGGATTGGAAGATTCAGCATGGTAAAGAAGTCAGTCAGTCTCAGCTGATCTATAGTATTGACGCAGTTCCTATCAGAACCCCAAATGGGTTTTTGGTCCATGTAAACAAGCTCATTCCAGAATGTATATGGAGAGTACAGACCCCAGGGTAGCTAGGCAGCTGTGACCAGGAAGGACTATGCAGGAGGAGCCCCTCTCCCTCTGTCACCACAGCAAAGAGCACAGGGTGGTGCTGGGGGGACGACCCAGGGATCAACGGGACCCAGCAGGGACCCAGCAGGAGCCCCACCAAGGACAGGGGTGGTTAACAAAGGTGCAAAAAGAGGAAAAACAGCCTTTCCACGAATGGCGTTGGGGCGATGGAACATCCCCAACCAAACAAGGAGCCCGACCTAAACCACATGCCCAACATGGACACCAGCTCGAAATGGATCATAGATTTAAATGTAAAATGTAAACCAGGAAACTTCAAGAAAAAAAACTCAGGGGAAAGTCTTAGGATCTAGGACTGGTAAGCCCTTAGTCTAGACACTACCAAATTGATAAATTGGACCCTACCAAATCAAAACTGCTGTGTAAAAGACTGTTAAGAGCTCTGGAGGCAGCTGGGTCAGTGGCAGTCAGAACTTGTAGGGCGACCTGAGGGCTAGCAGCCAGGGAAACTGAGGCCCAGAGAGGAGCTGGAGAAAACCAGAGCTGGTCATCACAGCAACCAGCCCTCGAGAAGGGGTGCAGTGGCCTTACTGTGGTCACATGCAGTGGGGTGTCAGGAATGTGGAGTTCCCCAAAGTTCATGGACCACACCCTTTGCATTCTGTCTTCAGAGCACACGTAGAGGGACAGTGATCCATAGAGCCCTCCCTGGGAAACCTGAAGCAAGAATGATAACACCCCTGAGCACTCACGTATCCCAACACTACCCCACTCCCATTATACAATCCCATGCTATCCTACAGCATTGCCTGTAAGGTGTTTGGCATGTAGTAGGTGCTCAATAACCAAGGTTCCATCTCCTTCTTCCGCTGATGGTTTCTCAGAATCTCATAGCCCTAGCTCAGGGTCGCTAGTTCTGTGATTGTCTCTTCAGATGGTGTTGCCCACACAGGGCAGAACAGTGCCTGTCACTACCCCGCCCCCCAGTGAGCCTGAAGCACACTCTCCTCTTTGGCTGCTGGATAGCCCCATCTGGAAGCTGGTACCAGCTCAAAGAATGCAACTTCCATTGTAAAATCTGGCTGCAAACCCTCTGACACTCCTGCATGGAGTGGCGGTCTCTGCCCTCTCTTTGGAACCAGGTGGGCTATGGCTGCTTCGAACAAGGACAAGGTAAGTGACACTATGGCTTCGGAGGCCAAGTCATAGGAAGCCATACAACTTCCACCTTACTCGCTGGGACACTCACTTTGGAGTCCTGGCCTGCCATGGAAAAAGTCTCATCACTCTGACGCCACTATGCTGAGAGGAAGCCTAAGCCACACAGAGAGCCACTGCAGCTGACCTTCCCCATGGGGCTAGTCCCCCAGCCATCCTGGCACTGTTGAGAGCAGCATGCTGTCTGCAAATGGACCTCCCATCCCCACTCTTCCAGCCTGTTTCAGTCACATAAAGCCCCTTGAATCTTCCCAGCTGAAGCACTAGACATTGCAGAACAGAGAAAAGTTGTCCCCACTGTGTCCCTTTGAATTTCTGACCCAAAGAATCTGTGGGCATAAGAAAATCATTGTTTTAAATCCCAAAGTTTGGGTTGGTTTGCTATGCAGCAATAGGTCATTAGAATATAGGATCATGGAGCACTGGGTTCTGGGTCCAAAGCCCTAATTTGTCATGGACCCAGCAGTGGAAATCTCTGAGCTCCATTTCCCCAGAGGGAAAAGGATCTAAGTTGGTCATGGAATATGATGACAAATATAAGACCCTGCACCCCCTCTGTCCCCTTCAAGGGCAGACATTGCTAATAGAGCACAGCACTGCTCCTACACTCATCGGCAGTCTACTCGAGTATCCCTCTTGACTTGGATTCGCTGTCAATAGGGCATCATGACACCCACTCCTAGAGTTTCCATGGTGACCAAGTGGAACACAGTCCTGCTCAAAGGGTCCCTTTCTGCCTCACTGTGGAGCTGGGACATCTCATGTCATTTTCTGCAGTCCTCAGACTGGGATTACACTACTGGCTCCCATGCTTCTCAGGCCTTCAGACTTGGAATAAATTACATCTCCAGTTGTCCTGAGTCTCCAGCTTGCAGACAGCAGATCGTGGGACTTCTCAGTCCCATAATCACATGAGCCAATTCCACATACCAAATATCTCTCTCTCATCAGTTGATAGATAAATTGAGAGAATCCTAGGCTGGTGCATACAATAACTGAAACTTGAAAAATTTACTAGAAGGATTCAACAGTGGATTTGAGCAAGCAGAACAAAGCATAAGTGGACTTGAAGATAGGACACTGAAATTATTGTGACTGAGAAACAGAAAGAAAAATCAATGGCAAAAAGTGAACAGAGCCTAAAGGACCTGTGGGACACCATCAAATAGATCATCATATGCATTGTGTGAATTCCAATGTTTTATAGCAAACCTTAAAACAACCATACCCGCACACATTATAATTAAACTGTCAAAAGCTAAAGACCAAAATAAAATATCGAAAGCATCAAAAGAGTCACATACAAGGGATCCACAATAAAATTATCAACTGATTTCTCACCAGAAATCTTGGAGGCCAGAAGAAAGTGGGATGATATACTCAAAGTGCTGAATGAAAAAACTGTCAATCAAGATTTTATGTTCAGCAAAACTG
This sequence comes from Potos flavus, assembly GCA_028534135.1. Classification (NCBI taxonomy): domain Eukaryota; kingdom Metazoa; phylum Chordata; class Mammalia; order Carnivora; family Procyonidae; genus Potos; species Potos flavus. The sequence continues at coordinate 77,461,150 of CM052892.1, read as the reverse complement.
TCTTTCCAAATGAGCAAGAAATTAAGACATTCCTAGCTAAACAAAAGCTGAGGGAATTTGCCTCCACTAGACCTGCCCTACAAGAAATGCTAAAGGAAGTTCTTCAGGTTGAAACATAAACATTAACTTGAAGCTATACAAAGAAATAAGATTCTTGATAAAGGAAAATACATGAAATTATATAAAATGCCAGCATTATTTCAATTTTAGTTTGCAACTCCACTATTTATTTTCCAGAAGACTTAAAAGATAAATGCATAAAAATTATAAATCTATGCCATTGGGTGCATTGTGTATAAAGATGTAATTTGTGATATCAATAACATAAAAGGGGAAAAAACTATACAGAAGCAGATATTTGTATCAACACGAATTATATTGTTGTAACCTTAGAATGTTAAATGTAATCTCCATGGTAACCACAAAGAAAATATGTATAGAAAATATGCATGAAGGGCAATGAGAAAAGAATAAAAATGTTTCACTTCAAAAAAATCAACTAAACCCAAAAAAAGTCAGTAATGAGGGTATGAGACACAAAAAGACATAAAGAAAACAAACATCAAAATGACAGAAGCATGTCCTTCCTTATCAGTTATTACTTTAAATGTAAATGCATTAAATTCTTCAGTCAAAGGCAAATTAACAGAACAAATAGAAAAGTGATCTAACTATATACTGCCTACAAGAAACTCACTTTAGATCTAAAGATACAAATAGATCAAAAGTCATAGAATGAAGAGATCTTCCACGCAAATAGTAAACAAAAGAGAGCGGGGGTAGCTATTGTAATATCGCATATAGATTTTAGGTCAAACACTGTTATAAGAGACAAGGACATTACGTTATATATATTTTTTAAAAGATTTTTTTTTTAAGATTTTATTTATTTATTTATTTGTCAGAGAGAGAGAGAGAACACAAGCAGGCAGAGGCAGAGAGAGAAGCAGGCTCCCCGCCGAGCAAGAAGCCTGATGTGAGACTCCATACCAGGACCCTGGGATCATGATCCGGGCCGAAGGCAGCCGCTCAACCGACTGAGCCACCCAAGCATCCCGGACATTACATTATATACTGATGAAAAAGTCAATTCACCAGTAATGTAAAATAATTACAAATATATATGCACCAAATAACAGAGCCTCCTAATATATGAAGCAAACAGTGACAGAATTGAAGGGAAACAGATAGCTCAACAGTAACAGCTGGAGACTTCAGTACTCAACTTTCCATAGTGGTCAGAACAGCCAGACAGAAGATCAATAGGAAATGCAGAATTTGAACAACCATAAATCAACTAGCCCTAAAAGATAAGCACAAAACACCCCACCCAACAACAGCAGAATGCAGTCCTTCTCAAGTAGACATGGAACATTCTCCATGACAGAACACATGTTAGGCCACAAAACAAATCCTGATACATTTTTTAAAACTGAAATCATACCAAGTATCTTTACTGATCACAAAGAATGAAACTAGAAATCAATAACAAAAGGAAAACTGGAATATTCATAAATAACGTGAAAACTAACACACTCCTAAATAAGTAATGATCCAAAAAAAGGGGGAAAATACCTTGAGATGAATAAAATAAAAAATACAACATACCAAAATTTATGAGACATCGAAAGCAGAACTGAGAGGAAAATTTATAGCAGCAAACATACATTTTAAAAAGATGTCAAATCAACTCAACTGTACACTTTAAAAAAAAAACTAGAAAAAGAAACACAAATTAAACACACAAAGTGAGAAAAAGGAAGGAAATAATAAAGATTAAGGCAGACATAAATAAACTGTAGAACAGAAACACAACAGACCAAAAAAAAAAAAAAAAAAAATCAATGAAACCAAAAGCTGGTTCTTTGAAAAGACCAACAAAATTGACAAACCTTTAGCTAAAATGACAGAGTGAAAGTGCAACTTTCAAATTCAGAAATGAAAGCGAAGTTATTACTGATTTTACAGAAACAAAAAGGATTATAAGAATTGGGATTTAAAAGAATACTGTGGGACACCTGGAGTGGTTCAGTTGGTTGGGCGCCTGCCTTCAACGCAGGTCATGATCCCAGGGTCCTGCGATCGAGTCCTGCATTGGGCTCCCTGCTCCAAGGGAGCCTGCTTCTCCCTCTGCCTCTGCCTCTCTCTCTCTGTCTCTCATGAATAAGTAAATAAAATCTAAAAAAAATAAATAAGTAAAAGAATACTGTGAACAATTATACATCAACATATTGGAAGAAACCTACAAGAATGGACAAATTCCTAGAAAAACACAATGTACCAAAATTGACGCATGAAGAAATAGAAAATCTGAATAGGACTGTAGCCAGTAAAGAGATTGAATCAGTAATTTAAAAATCTCCCAACAAAGAAATATCTAGGACCAAATGGCTTCCCTGGTGAATTCTAACAAATATTTAAAAAGGAATTATACCAATCTTTCTCAAACTCTTTCAAAAATTTAAGAGGAGGAAATACTTCCTAACTTGTTTGAGGAGGCCAGCATTATCCTGATGCCAAAGTTAGACAAACACACTACAAAAAAAAAAAAAGAAAGAAAGAAAAGTACAGACAAATATCCCTTAATGAATATAGATGCAAAAATCTTCAACAAAATGCTAGCATAGCAAATTCGGCAGCATATGAAAATAATTATTACTCTGACCAAGTGGGATTTATCCCAGGAAGGCAAGGGAAGTTGAACATATGAAAACCAATCAATGTAATACACCACCTTAACAGAATGAAGGGAAAAACCACATGATCATTTCAATCAATGCAGAAAAACCTAATACTCCTTTGTGATTAAAAACACTCAATAAATTAGGAATAAATGGAAGTTTCTCAACATGAAGTATCATATATGAAAAAAACCCACAGCTTACATAATACTCAATGGTAAAAGACTGAAAGTATTTCCTCTAAGATTGGGAATTGGACAAAGTTACTCTCACCACTTTGTTGAACATAAAAAAGGCAAGAACAAGAAAGTTATCCAAATTGGGAAAGAAGAAGTGAAATTATTTCTATTCTAATATGACATGATGTTTTATGTACAAACACCAAAGAATCTATACACAAACAAAGCTGTCAGAGCTAATAAGTGAATCCAGCAAAGTTGCAGGATACCAAACTAACAGGCCAAAACCAGTTGCATTTCTGTATACTAACAATAAAAAGGAAATGATAAAAATAATTCTGTTTATAATAGCATCAAAATGAATAATATATGAATAAATTTTACAAAGTGTACAAAGACTTGTACACAGAGAACTACAAAACCTGGCTGAAAGAAATGAGAGCAGACATCAATGTGATGACATCCCATGTTCATGGATCAGAAAACTTAGTATTGTCAAGGTGACAATACTACTGAAGGAATCTACAGATCAATGCAATCGTCATCAAAATCGTTACAGCACTTTTTTTCAGAAATAGAAAAACTCACCCTAAAATTCACATGGATTCTCAAGTAAGCCCAAATAGCCAAAGAATCTTAAAAAGAAGAGCGAAGTTGGAGGACTTACACTTCCTTATTTCAAATCTTACTGAAAAACTACAGCAGTCAAAACAATGTGATCCGGCATAAAAATGGACTTATAGAGCAATGGGATAGAATGGAGAGCCATAAAGAGACCCTGACATATATGGTCAAATGATTTCCAAGAAGGGAGCCAAGACTATTCAATGGGGAAAAGACAGTTTTTTCAACAAACAGTGCTGGAAAAACTGCATGTCCACATACAAAGGAATGAAGTTGAACCCTTCCTTTACCCCATATTCAAATATTAACTCAAAACAGATCAAGACGTAAACATAAAAGCTGAAAACTATGAGTCTTAGTAGGAAACACAGGGGGGAATCTTCATGACCTTGGGTATGTCGCCAAAAGCACAGGCAACAAAAGAAAAAATAAGTTGGCTCTGTCAAAATTAAAAACTTCCGTGCATCAAAAGGCAAAATCAGGCGAGTGAAAAGACAATCCACAGAATGGGAGAAAATATTTGCAAATCATACATCTCATTAGGAACACATATCAAAAATATATAAAGAACTCCTACCACTCAACAACAAAAATCAAACAATCCACTTCAAAAACGGTCAAAGGATTGAAAAGATAGATTTTTCAAAGACGTGCACATGGCCGACAAACGCATGCAAAAACGTCCAACATTCTGTCGTGCGGCTCTGACCCACACAACAGCATGATGAACCCTGCTAGTGTTAGGCTGGGTGGAGTAAGCCTGCCACAGAAGGGCACATACTCTGATTCTACTGTGAGGCTCCTAGAGAGGGGGGAACGCGGTCTGTGAGGGCTGGTGGGGGGAACGGCAAGTTACTCTTGGCGATCCCAGTTTCCTTTTGGGACAGTGAGAGAGCTCTGGGGGTGCGTAGTGGCCGTGGTTGTGCAACACTGCAAGTGTACTTAATGCCATCACTGAATTGTCACTTAAAGATGGTTGAAACGGTAAATTTTATATTATATATATTTGGCCACGATAAAAATACTCAGAAAAGAAAGGAAAGGAGGCTCAGCGTGCCAGCCAGCCTGGCTGCTCCCCAGCTGACGGCGCCAGGCGACTGGACTTCCTCCTTCCCGATCCAGCCTGCATTCGAGTGGGTCATCAGGCTGGGGTGCTCGCGTCTAGAGTAAGCAGGAGGAGGCTTTAATCCCCAGGCAAGGAAGGTGAAGGAGGGGCAAGTCTCTCCCCTTCTCCAGGAGAAGGGGAAATGCTCATTCTATTCTTGGACGGGAGTCCTAGCCTTTCAGGACTGTACTCTAGAGTCGCTCTAGAAAGAAGCCAGGTAGTGAGCGAGCAGTTACGACTAACCGTGTGTGAGGCTCACACGGCCGTGACTCATCTCCCCCGTCATGAACGGGGTGCTTGCCCCACGCTGCGGATGGAGAACCCCAGGCTCAGTGAGGCACTGGGACCGGCCCAGGTCTCATAGGTACGACATATGGGAGAGTCGGGAACAGACTCCACGTCTGCCTGAATCAGAAGGGAGACGTCATCAGGCCAGAGGCAGAGAAATGCTGGATTCAGAAGAAGGTTCAGCCTCAGGCTTTGGCCCCAACTCATTGCACATCTTTGATCCAGTCTTTCCATCTCTCTAGGCCTCGTTTCCTTCACCAGCAGAAGGAGGATGCGAACGTCCGCCTTTCAGGGGCTCGTGCTTGAGTCACTGTGATTCAAGCCTGAATGACTCCTTCGGGGGAGATTTACGGTGGCTGGTGTGAGTCCCTCCATGTGCTCGAGGCGAGCGCCCTGGGAGAGTCACATTCTCTTGGTCTGATAACATTTTCCTTCCCAAAATGTTGGGATAGAAGTGCAATGAAGTAGGCTCCCCAGTGGGAGTGAACACCCAGGAGGGAAGGCGAGGGACTTGTAGCTGGACAAACAGCCACTTGGTGGCAGCATATAGGGGTGACTTCTCTTCTGGAAATGAGTAAGATCAAGTATTCTCTGAGAATCTTTGGAACCCTAACGATCCCTGAGGAAAGCAGGTGGAGAAGCAGGGGAGCCGCACAAGGAAACCCGATGCATAAAGGTGGGCAGTGGCTTCGGCTTTGCGAGGCTGTGTGACTGACCAGGGCGCCACCCCCCCCCACCCCCCCGTCTGAGCCCCTTACCCCAGGTGCCTACCACCTCCTTCTGAGCTCTTCCAACAAAATCTTCCCGCTGATGTGGAGGAGGGGGCCGGGGGTGTGGCCAGACTTCCTCGCGCCGGGGGGGTGGGGGTGGGGGGGTGGGGGGGTGGGGGGGGTGGGTGGGGGGGGCTCCTCCCCAGCGATGATGTCATTCCCTGAGTGCTGAGGGGTGTTAGTTAGCAGTTGCGTTATGAACACCCACCACCCCCAAGCCGCCAGGTGGTGGATGCAGATGTCCCTGGAGGGCAACAGCCTCCCCCACGTCAGGGCTGCTGAGGCTAAGGCTCCCTGTGGAGAAGGAGTTCACTGTCGTGAGGAGACAGAGACAGGCGCCCTGAGAGGCCTCTGGGGAAGCAAACACCGACGCAGGGTGGTAGCATGAGAGAACGCTCCAGGGAAACTGAGACAGAGTGACACAGCCTTGCCCCCACAGGAAGCTGCCACTCAGTCCACCCACGGTTGCCATGTGGGAGCCTGGGCTCCTCCTATTTTTTCCTAGAAACTCCACATATCCAGACACTTCCATGGAGTGTGCAGCCGTCAAGACCGTCTCGGCTCTGCGGTGGTAACAAGCAAACCCAGGCCTCAGCAGACAGAAGGAAGACTGTCTTCTCACTCAGCCATACTCTGTGCCCCGTGGGACGCCCCTGGTCACCAACATCACCTACTGTGACTCAGGTCCTGTGACATTCACGAGGTGACGTGTGGGGGCTGGGCCTGTGGACGCCACTGGAGGAGCCTCCCCGTCCCAGGTGTCTCCACGCGGAGGACAGAGGGCCACCCCCATCCCCCACAGCCAGATGCCAAGTCCGGGAAGGGACGTGTCTCCTCTGCTACCCCTTGGGCTGACTGTGGAGCTAAGGGTGACGCTCGAAGGGAGGAAGTCCCCACCAGGCACACAGCGAGCACCCTGTTAAAGCGCTTTGCTCAGCGAGCAGGCCACACAGAGCCGGCCTGCAAGGGGACTGTGTCCCGGGACCGTGAGCCAGCTGTGACCGCCAGCCAGGAGCAGAGCTGGGCGCATGAGGGACCGGCTCCTGCCACTCGTGCCCACCTGTGCCCCCTCCGCCCTCCTGGGGCAGCGCCTCTCTCAGAGCCCTCTACCCCGCGGGCTCCACACCTGCTGTCCAACACTTCCCTCGGCCCCTCCTGCCCTATCCCTTCCATCTACAGGGCAGGGACTCAGTATTTTGGAAGAAACAGTGAATGAATGCACAGGATCCCCATATTACAGGTACAAATGACCTCAGATGATGTGGTTGCCCATTTGCACAAGGCGAGTTCTGCAGCAAGTGTTGGCTGATCCCCCAGCCAGGCTTGGCACTGCCCCGTGGCCAGAACGGCCCCACTCCGTCCTTGGGACAGCCCTGAGGCCAGCACTCTGGCGTTGCCACCCCAGTCTACAGATGGGGAAACCGAGTTACAGAGGAATTAGAAGCTTGCCCTCAGGCCCACCGCGGGCCCTGGAACGAGGCAGGGATACGGCTGCCTCTGCCTGCAGCCCGCTGTGCCTGCCCCTGTGGGCCATACCCTCCCACCTGGAGCTCGGGGCCCACCTCCCCAGTGTCTCCCTCGCTCCCTGGGGACGGCCCCGACCAGGTGCCCCGGGGTATCTGCAGTGGACCTTGGCTCCTGGGAGTCACACCAGCCCCTTACAGCCCCCGACACCGGCTGGGGGCCGCCATCACCGTCCTCATGGCCTGGTGCTGAGGAGAGGCGGGGCTCACCTCACAAATCGGCGATCCGAGGCCACCGGCCAGACCATAGCCCCTAGGGGAAGCCTCTTGCCAGGGCCCCTGCACCTGAGGGCAAGGAGGGAGCACCAGTTCGTTGGATCGGGTGTGTGTAAGAGACACAGAACACGAATGTCCCATTTTAACCATTTTTAAGTCGAAGGTCATCAAGCACATTCTCAGGATTGTGCAGCCATTGTCACCATCCGTCCCCCACGACGTTTTCATCCCACAAAACTGTGTCCCTAACTAAGCACTCACACCTCCGTCTGCTCCCCCGGCCCCCAGCGCCCAGCCGATTTTTTGCCTCTGTTATCTGATTACTTTAGACACGTCTACAGTATGTGTCCTTTTGTGGCCAGCTTCCTTCACGGACCCCAGTGTCCTCGAGGTTCATCTACGCTGTAGCGGGCTACAGGATCTTCCTGCTTAAGGCCACATGGCACTCTGCTGCACGCACATGCCACAGCTTGTCAGTTCGTCCATGGATGTACACACACACACGCCACGGCTTATCCATTCGTCCACGGATGCACACACACGCGTGCACACCACGGCTTGTCCGTTCGCCCACGGATGCACACACACATGCCACGGCTTGTCTGTTCGTCCACGGATGCACACACACGCCTGCATGCCACGGCTTGTCCGTTCATCCACGGATGTACACACACATGCCACGGCTTGTCTGTTCGTCCACAGATGCACACACACGCCTGCACGCCACGGCTTGTCCATTCATCCACAGATGCACACACGCACGCCATGGCTTGTCCATTCGTCCACGGATGCATACGTGCACGCCACAGCTTGTCAGTTTGTCCACGGATGGACACACACACACGCACGCCACGGCTTGTTCGTTCATCCACACTGCAGCCGTGAACAGCAGCGGCGCCACAAACATGCGTGTGCAAACCCCGGCCCTCGGTTTCTTCAGGGGTACACCAAGAAGTGGGGTTAGTGCATCATACGACAATTCCATCCTCAATTTGTTGAGGAAGAGAGACACGTTCTTATACGGCATTTCTAGTAACTCATATTACAGGAAAGTGGGAAGAACATAGTCAAGAAAAAAAGAACACCAAAAATGACTGTTTTTTCAGCTTCGCATAAGAAAACTGCTACTAGCACGTGTGGGGTCCCCTCTGGAGGTGTGAACACGCCTCCACCCCATCCGATGGGCTCTGCTCCCGTCTGCCCTCCCTGCGCACTGCTGTTGCCCAGGCTCAGCTGGACCCCGGCGTGGCCCTGCCCTACGTGGACATGGGAAGAGCGCCCCAGCCTTGGGGGCCGTGCCAGGCCTTCCGCAGATGGAGAGCTCACTCATCCCGGCGCCTCCCCTCTGCCCACCGGCCAGGCACCAGGCCCCGCGTGCCTCGCAGGTGCTGGGGCCCAGCAGCTCCAGAGTCATCTAGAGATTATACTCGAGCTGTCGTGTGGAGTTGAGTTTCTTTTGGCACACGCCGGGGACTGACAAAAATATTCACGTCAAAACATTTCTGGTGCAAAATTTATGAAAGCATTTGAATTCGGCCTGGGCATTTTTCCTTTTTCCCTCTCCCCCTCCCCCGCCTTGTCCCGAGTTGGGGGCGGGGAGAAGAGATAGAGTCCAGATGTTGGTGGGAATGACTCCCTCCTCTCCCTCCCCCAGCCCCTCTGGCCAGAGGGACATCGGAATCAATGGCCACTGTGTGTCCACAGGAGCACAAAAGGCCGGTGTGGCCAGGCCCGGGGCCCTCCCGGCCAGCCGTGCCCGGCCTGCAGTCCGCCCCTAACCCCGGGGTCGGGGTAATTGTCTGCAGAGGTGGCCTGGGGCGGGGGCACTAATGATTTAGGCAGGATCTATTTCACTGCAAGCCTTTTCTACTCCGAAGACGCCTAATCGAAAGTAATCTGAAAATTAGGGAAAATAAAAACCATGCCCACCGTTACATAAATACCCATTTCCTCGCATTGGCTGCTCAAAACCACCTCATTCCAGAGCAGTGTGATGCTTCCCTGATGGGCGAGGCCGGGCTGGGGTCTTCTAATCTGCTCAGCCCGCCCGTCTGCGGCTCCCGCGGGGCTCCCAGAGCAGGGGCTGGGATCGACCTTGGCATTGCCACCCAGGTCCTCGTGGGGCTGGGCCTTATAGACCTCAAGTGTGGCCTGGGGGCAGGGCAGGGGGACAGCTGTGCTGGAAGTGGCCTGTGGGATGCCCAGTTACTCTTCCCCCACGACCGCCAGGTCATCAAGACCGTCCGGGCCACCCCTCCTCTGGGGTCACTCCTCGGCTCTCAGACCCTCACAGCCCAGAGTCCCCAAAGGCTTTTGCCAGAGCTGCTCCAGATGCCCTGACGGCCCCTGGCCCGGGTCTTTGCTCGCTCCAGGCCTTCTGTCCAGGCCCGGCCCAGATGAAAAGTCACACTCTCAGAGCAGCATTCTCAGACTCCCCCTGTCACAGGACCCCTCCCCACAAGACTGGCCTGTCCTGCCTGGTGTCTTGCCTCTCGAAACCTGTCCACAAGCTCCAGGGGACAGGGGTCATGTCCAGCTCGGTCACCACAGCTGGCACTCAACGTGCAATCATGGAGTATAGTGGTTTACCAAAGGGGTAGGAGCTCTGGGGCCAGGGAGGAAAACCCGGGTCCGGTCCTGCCTGTACCACCCACCTGTCGCCTCGCGGGCCATCAGGCGGGGACGGGCACAGCACAGCAGACGGTGGGACTCAACATGACTGCAAATCCTCTGGCATTCCCTCAAAAAGTGGGATCTCCCCTTGGATGTGCTGGGCTTGTGATAAAGAACTTCCAGAAGGTTCTGGAAGGCCCCAAGCATTCAAGTCTTCCAAGTCAGACCCTGCTTGGGATGTAGGGACACGCTCTCTGGGCCGCTCTCACCAGGGCACACCCACGCCCTACCTGGAGCATGGCGGTCATTACCTGTCCCACCGTCCCCCACGTGACCAGCCCCTTTCCCGGACTGGCCCAGGGGCTTGGCTCGCAGCAGCCCTTGTGGTTATGTGCATTGGGCATGGAGGGTGCTCACCAGCCTGGCTGGGTTGGAGCAGTGATGGCAGGGGGACCAGGGGCCAGCAGCTATGGCAGGGTGGGGGGTGACCATTAGGGAGGGGTGAGGAAGGAAGGGAGGGAGGGAGGGAGGGATCCGTGGGGGAGGGATTGAGGGAGCGAGAAAGGGGCACAGGGTGGACGTGTACAACGTGGCTGCACACCCCCTCCTCTGGGTCCTGGGAGGCCACCCCACATCTGTCCCTTTCCACGTGCTCAGGGGACCCCTGTGCCTGCCTGGGACGGACCCTGGCCCTTTCACACTTCCCCAGGGCCCCAACGGGGGCAAGCCATCCTATGGTCCCTCCCATTTCTACTTGGAACCTGACGCGGTGTCCTGGGGCAGTTGCCAGGGCCGCTCAGAGCAGCGTGTGGGCTCTGGAAAGCCAAGTGGGGTCCCCGTACCAGTCCATTCCTGTGACGCCCCCATTCCTTCAGGCTCGCAGGGGCAGAGATCAGCCCCTCAAGTCTCACGGGAGCCCGGACCCCTCTCGTGGGGCTTGCTGGGCCAGGTTGTGGGAATTCTGATTCTGCCTTTGGAATGGCCCACCTGCAGTACTGGACCTGGGCTTTGGTTAAAATGTCCATCTGAATGCCCTGCCCCCAGGCCAAGGCTCCCCAAGCGGCACAGGCTCCATCCCAGTCCGGTGAGGGCAAAGGCACACACTGTCAGCACCGGCCTCAGAAGACTCCCCCTGGGAGCTCTGGAAACACAAATGGCACATCCCAGGTAAGGCCGGAGTGTCCTGGAGCACAGGCCCAGCAGGGAGGCAGCAGAGGGCAGGCCTGGCTGTGGGGCCTGGGGGAGCGGCCCACGGAGCCTGGGCAGGGGGCTTCCCTGTGGGCCCAGGACCTAGGATGAGTAAGAGCTAACTGGGAGGGATGAGGCCTCCAAAGGCCAGAAGCCCACGGCAGCTGCATGCTCCCTCTCCCCTTCTGGAAGTCTCATCTCTCCCCCGTCCCCCCAGGGTGGAGGCCTGACGGCCCGCTGACCCTGTGGGCTTTGGGGTGGGCACTGCGGGGCAGGCCGGGGCCGGGCAGTAGTCAGAGGGAGGGCCACAGGGAGCCCCCGGAGCCGGCGCTGTGTTGCAATTACCCGTAAGCCTGGTGTTTACACGGGGGTTTTACAGAGAACTCAAAGCATATCTTCCTGTTGCTTTGGCAGCGAAGGCGTATCAAGTGAGTGTTCAAAAGGGCCGAACCGCGTTTGCAAAAATAAAAACCAAATGGCTGAGTAATTTCCACCAGAGAAGGACTCACTCTTGCAATTGCACGGTCTATTTAGCATGCTTTCATAAAACCTTTTAACGAATCAGCCCTGAACCCGCACGCCGGGCCCACCCCACCTGTCAGACTTGCGTTTCCAAACATAGGTATGGCTGCCCAGGAGATTGGATGCAGGTTTCCGTCCTCATGGGGAGTGCAAGTCCCCGGCGCCCTTCAGGACAGGCCTGTGCATGGCAGCCACTGTGCTAGCTGGAGTGGGGGGGTCCCCCTGGAGGAAACCTGGCAGAGGGCTGTGGCGGGGAGGGGTGGGGGGAGGTGCAACGGAGGGCTCACTTGGCCTGAGGAATCAGGGAGAGCTTCCTGCAAGAGGAAGTGCCTGAGCCACAAACTGGAAGGGAAAGTAGGAGTGGACAGACCAGGAGTGAGGGAAGGCCTTGGCGGGGAGAGGACCCTGAGAGAGCACTGGACACAGGCCTGCGGCAGGTCCGTGCGTTGGGCGTAGTGGCCCAAAGGAGTGACTTGCATTTCTCGCTGACCACCGCCCCACGTGGGGCTGGGCTCTCTGAATGCCTTCCTCTGAGAAAGGATTTCCAGATCCTTTGTCCCTTCTGCTGCGTTTGTCTTACTGAGTTTAAGACTTCTCTCTATGTTTCAGATATAGAAGTCCTATTTAGATTTTTTTCCCTCTGAACTTTGGCTTGCCTTTCCTTTTCTAACTTTTTACTTTGAAATAATTGTAGATTCAAAGCAAGTTCCAAAAAAAAAAAAGAAGTATGAGGAGGAGATGCAGTACACCGTTCCCCCAGCCTCCCCCAGAGCCAGCACGTGGCGTGACAGGAGCGCCTTCCAGAAGCGGGGGGCAGCCTGCTAAGGCCCCGACGCACCCGCCCCTCCACATCCACGTGTGGAAGGCCCCGGGGCTGTTTCCAGATTCTAGCTATGACAAATGAAGTTGATATGAACATTCCTGTCCAAATTTCGGTGTGAAAATAAATTTCCATTTTCTGGGATAAATGCCCGAAAGCGTAACTGCCGGGTCTTCTAGTAATTCCACTAATAGGTTTAACAGGAACTGCCCACGTACTGCGCAGAGCGGCCGCAGGGTTCCGCACTCCCGCTGAGAACGCAGAGGGCCCCAGTTTCCTGGCCTCCTTGACGCTCAGGTGTTGTCAGCGCACTTTGTCCTAGCTGTCCCGAGAGGCGTGTAAGATCACATTCCCTAGTGGCTGCTGGTGTTGAGCCTTTGCTCATAAGGCTCACTTGCCCTCTCTGTACCATCTTTTGTCGATTTCTGCCCGAGCGCACACCCATCTCCAAACGGGATGGTTTGTGTTCACTCTGGGGTGCTGAGACGTCTTTCTATGCTGCGGATACTGGTCTTTTGTCATAGATGCGGCTTACAGGCATTTTCTCCCCGTCTGGAGACACCCGTTCTTCCTGGTGATAGAGTGTCTTTCACGGAGGAGCCAAAGTTTCTATTTTTGATCAATTTTCCTTTTATGGATCATTCTCTTTTTTTTTTTTTTAGATCATTCTTTTGATATGTAGCCTAAGAACACTTTGACTATTCTAGGTGCCAAAGATTTTCTCCTATTTCTTTCTTGAAGTTTCCTGGTTTACATTTTACGTTTAAATCTATGATCCACTTTGAGCTGGCGTCTGTGTCGGGTGTGCGATCTAGGTCGGGCTCCTTGGTTGCCTGGGGATGTCCCATCGCCCCAACACCGTTTGTGGAAAGGCTGCTTCTCCTCTCTTCGCACCTTGGGCAGCCAACCCTGTCCTTGGTGGGGCTCCTGCTGGGTCCCTGTTGTGTCCCGTTGATCTCTGGGTCTGTCCTCCTGCACCACCCCATGCCCTTTGCTGTGGCGACAGAGATGTGGTCCCTCCTGGTCACGCTGCCTAACCAGTGGTATTCAGCTGTGACAAAGTGCCACAGACTGGAGGCTTAAACAAGAATTTATTCTGTCCGAGTTCTGGATACTGGAAGCCCCAGATCAGGGTGTCACAGGGAGTTCCTTCTGCGGCTGAGGACGACGCTCTGCTCTCTCCTTGGCTTGGGGGTGGTGTCCTCGTCCCATGTCTGCCTCCCAAGTTCCCCACACACCAGCTGCTGAGGATTAGGGCCACCCTAATCCCCTCTATTTCACTTGGCCACCTCTCTAAAGACCTTATCTCTGAATAAGGGCACATTCTGAGGTATGGCAGGGGGGTGAGGGTGTCAACACATGAGTCTGAGGGGGAACCATCCAACCCCTAACACTTCTTTAAGGCGTGTGCCTTTCCATGGGAATTTGAGAATGGGCTTGTCTATGTCTCCCAGAAACCGTCTTGAGGCTTTGATAGGAATTGCACCAAATCTACAGACAGCTCTGCGGAGGACTGACTTCTATACTGTGCTGGGTCTCCGATCCCTGAGTGTGGTGTCGCCTTCTCCATTCATGGAGGTCATCTTTGGTTTCTTTCATCCACATTTTATCATTGTCAGCATTTCAGATCCTGTGCTCATTCATCACGCTTATACCTAAGTATTTTATTCTCTTTGGAGTGAGTATAAATGGTATCATGTTTTTAATTTCCATTTTCAAATGTTCATCATTACTGTAAAGACATACAGTTGACTTCTGTATTTTGGCCTTTATTCTCTGACCTCACTGAACTCACTCACTACTCTGAAGGGCTGGTCTGCTTTCTGTAGAATCCTTTCAATTTTCGATGTAGACAATCACGTCATCTGCAAATAGGGACAGTTTAATTTCTTCCGCTCCAGTTGTAGAGACAACTGAGGGAGATCCCCCCACCCCATTCTTAGTTCGCTGAAGTTTGTTTTTATTTTTTAATCATGAATGTGTGTTAAATTTTGTCAAGTGCTTTTCCGCCTGAATTGGTATCATCATATGATTTTTCTTCTTTAACCAGTTGATGTGGATTGTATTGACTGATTTCAAAATACTGAACCAGCCATGCATTCCTGGAATAATCCCACTATGAGTGTATGATTTTTGTTTCACACTGCTGGATTTGATTTGGTCATATTTTGTGGATTTTTTTGCTTCTAAAATCATGAGAGAGATTAGTATTTAGTTGTCTTCTGGTACACTTTCTGTTTGGCTGCCAGGAAGCTCCTGGCCTGGTAAACTGTGCTGGGAAGTGTTCCCTCTTCTTGTCTGAAAGAGATTGTGCACAAATGGTGCTGATTCTTTATTAAATATTTGCTAGATTTTTCCAGTGAAATCATTTTGGCCTAAAGATTTCTTTTTCAGGAGCTTTTCAATTACCCATTCAATTTACTCAATAGTTACAAGACTAGTCAGCTCGTCTCATTCATCTTAGTTGGACTTCAGTCATTTGTGGTGTTGTAGGAATTAGTGCATTTCTTCTAAGTTGTTAAATTCATGATCATAAGTTTTGTACAGTATTTCCCTGTTATGTTTCAGTGGCTGTAGGACCCCTGGTGACCCCCTGCTTCATTCTGCTGTCGGAGATTTGTGTCTTCTCTGTGTGTGGCTTAGTCAGTCTTGCTAGAAGAGCATCAACTTTAATGAATTTTTCATTAATTTTCTGCATTCTTTTCCTCTTTGCAGTCTCATAGATTCCTACTCTTCTTCTTTCCTTTCTCTAGATTGCCTTGGATATATTTCACTCTTCTTTTTCTCATTTCTGGGGGTACAAACGTAGATTATTTCTCTGAGGACTTTTCTCATTCCTAACATAAACATTTCGTGTTACAGATTTCCCTGTCTGTGTGGCCTTCACTGTATCTGCAAACTTTGGCACGCCACGTTTTTATTTTTCACCTAGCTCTTCTTGCTTTTGTATTTTCTTTGAGACTTCCTTTTTGTGGCATGGATTACTTAGAACTGCATTGATTACTTTCCAAGTGTTTGGACATGTCTCTTTTGTCTTCACCTTATTGATTTCCCAAATGAATCAATTAAGGTCAGAGAACACGCTCTATGTGATTTCCTTTCTTTCAAAAGTGTTGCGGTTTGTGTTATGGCCTGTCTTGGTAAATGCCCACAGCTGTGTGAAAAGGATGTGTATTCCACCATGTTGGGTGACGGCTCTGTGTCTCGCTGAGAGGGAGGAGTTGGTGTCCTTGCCGTAACTGTGGCTTTGTCTCTTTCTCCTTCAGCTCTTCCGGGTTTTGTTCCATGGAGTTGGGAGATGTGCTGTTTAGTGCATAAACATTTAGGACTGCTGTATTTTCTTGGTGCATTGGTCCTTTTCTCATTATGTAATGTCTCTCTTTATCCCTGGTACTTTTTACTGCTCTGCATTCTATTTTATGTGGCATTAATTTGGCCAGTTATCTTTTTTGTGAATTAATGCTTGGAATGCATATATCTTTTCCCATCCTTTTATTTCCCACCTATCTGTGTCATTATGTTTCAAGTGAGTTTCTGTACTATTATTATACTATTTGTATTGTATTACTATATTGTACTATTATATTACTATTCCAGTAACCGGAATAGTTTTTATCCATTCTGCCAATTTGTGCTTTTTAATTGACGTATTGAGATCATTTTCATGTAAAGCAATTATTTCTATATTAGGGCTTAAGTTTGCCATTGGATTATTATTTTCCATTTGTTCCTTTGGTGTCTATTCCTCTGCTTTTTTTTTTTCTTTCTTTCTTGTCTTTCTGTGGGTTACTTGAACATTTTTGAGGGCTCCATTGTGATGTTTTATGGTAATTTTGAGTCTGTGTAGCTTTGTTAATGGTTGCTCTGGGTATTACCACATATGGACATTAGTCATCACAGGCTAGTGGTGGAGATATTTTACCAGTTTGAGTGAAGCGCAGAAACCTTATTTCCGTTCAGATTTCCTCTCCTCTCCCATATTTTAAAATACAATTTTCCAGGGGCGCCTGGGTGGCTCAGTGGGTTAAAGCCTCTGCCTTCGGCTCAGGTCATGATCTCGGGGTCCTGGGATCGAGCCCCGCATCGGGCTCTCTGCTCAGCAGGGAGCCTGCTTTCCCCTCTCTCTCTGCCTGCCTCTCTGCCCACTTGTGATCTCTCTCTGTCAAATAAATAAATAAAATCTTAAAAAATATAAATAGATAAATAAATAATAAGAAAATAATAAATAAATAAACAATAAAATGCAATTTTCCGAATTATTTCCTCTACACACATGGAACACCGCATCCGAAGGTCCCTGATGAATGAAACCCTTGAGGGGAAGTTTATTTATTTACTTATTTACTTATTTATTATATTATTTCTTGTTTACTTGTATGCTTACCTGTTCCATCCTTCCTCCTTCCTTTCTGAAGGTCTGGGCCCCCTTCTGTTGGAGAGCTTCCTTGTAGGTGCGCCAACAACAAACTGTCTCACTGGCCCTCTGAGAGAGAGCCTTTCTTTCCCTGAAGGAAAGTTTCGCTGCCACTAGGATGTGAGGAGGTGGACAGTCCTTTTCTCCATGAGCTCCACTACGTCAGTGAGGGACTCTGCTGTCGCCTGAGGTGGCTCTCCTTGGCAGGCAACACGCCATTTCTCTCTGACTTCTGAAAAAGACCTTTCCTTTGTCTGTATTTTCACAAGTTTAGGTCCAGTGTACCCTGGTCGGTGTCGATTTCTTTGGGTTTCTCTTCCTTGGCATTAGCTCGGCCTCTTGGATCTACAGGTTTATGTCTTTCATGTGGCTTGTGTTTGCATGTTCTTGTCAGAAACTTACACATAGCAAAATATTTTTATTTTTGATGATGATCGATTTGTCAGTTTTTAGTGTTATGCTTTGTTCCTTTTGTGTCTAGGAACTCTTTGCCTGTACAAGTACGTGAAGAACTTCTCCTATGCTTTCTTGTAGAAGATGTGTAGTTTTAGTTTCTAAGTTAAGTCTCTGATCCCTTTGGCCTTAATTTTTGTTTATGAATGAGATAATGCCCAGGATTCAGATATCTAGTTTTCCGGTAACATTTCTTGAAAAGACTCTCTTTTCCATGTTGAATTGCCGTGGCAATTTTGTGGAAAATCAGTTGAACATACATATACATGTGAATTCACTTTTAGACATTTCATCCAGTTCCATTTTTCTGTATCTGCTACCTCGTTTTGTTTACTTTGCTGTAAAATAAGGCTTTATAACTTTGTCAAGTTTTGAAATCAACCCGTGTTAAGTCTAATTTTGTCTGTTCATTCAAGTCTTTGATTTCTCTCAGCAGTTTTCGTAGTTTTCTGTATATAGGTCTTGCGAATATTCGTGTTCAATTTATTCCCAAGTATTTTGTGTTTTTACACTATTGTGGCAAATACTGCTTTATAAATTCACTCTCTGGTAGTTATTGCTAGCACATAAAAAATACAGTTGATTTCTAAACACCGATCTCGTATCTTGTGACCTTTGCCAAACTGTCCACTCATCATTTTTTCCTCTTTCCTTTGTTGGGCATTATACATGAAACTGATTTATGCTATGGGTCTTCACTCAGATGAGTTCCAGTAGCTCTTTTATAGATTCCTGAGGGATTATTAAGGTACATAACCTGTGAATGTTCTCTAGTCTGTAGACCTTTTATTCTCTCTCTTGCCTTACTGTATCAGCTAAGTACACTCCTGAATGGAAGTGATAAGAGGGTTCCATTCTGTTTTGGGGGGAAATACCCTTTCTTCTCCCTATAAATAGATGCCTTTATCAGGACATCCATTGAAGACACTTCCTTCTATTTCCAGTTTCCTGAAAAATTTTTGTCCTCAATGGGTACTCAATTTTTCCTTTTCTTTTAGTCTACTGAGATAATCATATAGCATATAGTTTTCTTCTTTATTCTTTTAATATGGTGAATTACATTGATTGATTTGAGAATATTAGACCAACTTCACCCTCCTGAGATAAACCCCACTTAAACACAATGATTTTTTTATACATATTGCTGGATTTGATTGCTGATATTTTATGGAGAATCTTATGTTTGTATTCATAAACAATATAGAGGTTATAGTTTTCTTTGTAATTTCTTTGTAATGTCTATAATTTTGACATCAAGGTAATGCTGGCCCCCAAAAATGAAATAAGCATTGCCTCATCTTGTATTTTTTGAAAGCGTTTATAAATCTTTTTGAAATGTCTCTAGAATTCACCAGTAAAGCTACTAGGGCTTGGAAATTTTTTGTGGGGAAAGGCTTTTTAATTATGAATTCAGAGTTTTTATACTCAGAGGGCTAATCGGATTTCTTATCTTGTACAGCTCTGGTTATTTATATCCTTCAAGGAACTTGTCCATGTTATCTGTAGAAATTACTTCATAAAGTTGATCATAATATTCTTTCATTCTTTCAATGTCTGTAGGGTCTGTAGTAACGACCACTTCTCCATCTGTGATTTTAGGACATAGTATCTTCTCTATGTTTTTTCTTAGACTGTCTAGCTAGAGGTTTATCAATGTTATTGATTCTTTTGAAGAACCAATATCTGGTTTCATTAATGTTCTCTATTGTTTGTCTACTTTCTACTTCATTGCCTTTTTTTTCCTATTTTTAATTTAAATTCAATTAATTAACATGTGATATATTATTGGCTTCAGAGGTAGAGGTGATTCATCAGTCTTATATAATACCCAGAGCTCATATCATCACGTGCCCTCCTTAATGTCTATCACTCAGTTACCCCATTCCCCCGCTTCCCTCCCTTCCAGCAATCCTCTGTTCGTTTCTTATGATTAAGAGTCTCTCATGGTTTGTCTCTCTCTGGTTTCATCTTGTTTTATTTTCCTCTCTTCCCCTATAATCCTCTGTTTTGTTTCTTAAATTCCATCTAACAGCGAGATCGTATGATAATTGTCTTTCTCTGATTGACTTATTTCACTTAGCATAATACCCTCTAGTTTCACTCAACTTCATTGCTTTTTTTTTCACGTGAATATATAAGGTAAAGCTTAAAGCAGTCAAACGAAGTAAAGTTAAGAATTTAGAAAACTTGGGTCACCTGGGTGGCTCGGTTGGCTAAGTGTCCAACTAGTGATTTTGGCTCAGGTCATGATCTCAGGGTAATGGGTTTGGGTCCCACATCAGGCTCTGTACTCAGCAGGAAACTTGCTTAAGATTCTCTCCCTCTGCCCCTCCCCTACTTTCTCTCTCACTCTCTCAAATAAATAAATATTTATTAAAAAAAGAATTCAGTCACATTAGCCACATTTCTAGTGCTCAACTGCATTATATAAACGTTTCTATCTTTGCAAATAATTTCACTGGACAGCTCTGTTCTGAGGGGTGGGAGGTCTACTCCTCAACTGGTCCCATCTCTCTTAGCAAGACATTTCCGAAAGCTTCATGGGAGGGCCAAGTAGTACTCTAACCAATCCTGTTCTCCTGATGAACATAGCCTTGGCCTCAGCTCAGGCCTTATGGGCACCTCCCTTCATCCTGGTCCCTCTGCTTCCTCCCAGCCCTAACTGTTCCCCACCTCTGCTTCCAGAAGGACCTTCCAACACAGACATCTGTCCCTGCGCCAACCTGCTCAAATGGCAATTGTCCCATTGCCTGGAATCCCACAGGACTTCCCAGTAGGGCATGATCTCTCTCCCCCACAACCCTGCACCACGGTTTAGACAGGCCACTGAGTCACTGGTGTCACGTCTCAGTCACCTACTGGTCTGTAGGCAGACGGAGAGAGGGACAACGCTACCAGCCCCAGAGGTGCTTGCTCACTTCTCTTGGGCCTGGTCCATGCCCTAAGCCCCAGAGCTCAGGCCCCCCACAGCCACCCAGGAAAACAGGTTCCTGCTCTTTGAGACCAGCCAAGTTTGGTGTGTGATACAGGATCCAAGAGGGCATGAGCTCCCCATCAGGAGTATGAAGGGTTGAGGGCACTGGTCTGGAATGGGCTCAGGGACTAAGACAGTAGGTCCTGGAGTCTTGTGCTTTTTCATCTGGGCTTCCAGGGGCCCTGAGCCTGCCTGGACAGGTCAGCCCAACCCATTAAAGAAAGAGTGGCTGGCACCTCTCCCTGCCGACCTAGCCATGCCCCTGACAGCCTGCCCTTCAGCTCTCCAGCCATGAATCACAGCGGCCTCACAGAAGGAAGCAGTGATAACCTCAGGCCCCAGAAGGGCCACCCTCTATGTTCTGTCCTAATCCACCCTGCAGGGCAGGGCTCCACACAGCCCCCTCCACTCCTGCCACTGGCCTGCCTGCACAGCCCAGCCCCGCCCCCAGCACCACACATCCCTCTACCTGGAGCCCCCCCAAACCCCCAACCTTCCTGTCTCTCCCTCCTCCCAGCTGCCTGGTTTTTCAGCCCACCTGGCTCTCCCACAGCCTGGCAGCGACTGAGCCCCGGCACCCAGAAGAGGGTGGGGTTGGAGACTGTCCTCAGGAGGGACATAGGCTGGTACAGGACCATTCTAACCACCCAGCAGATGCTCTGAGAGGATGGAGAGATGTGGGTAACCCCATAGGCAGTTAGTGGGGAGCCACAGAAGGTGACTGAGCTGGACAGCAACCAGGAAAGACAGTGAATGAGGCTGAATGTGGAAATCAGAAGAAAGGAAATCAGAGACAGGGCAGGACCAGTGTGGGGGGAGGATCCCGGGAGCCCTGAGGGCTGCTGGTGGGGGGCGTCCCAGGGAGGCAGGGCTGGTGTGGGGGGAGGGGGCCAAGGGCAGGTGGTGTGGGGGGGGGTCCCCAGGGAGCCAGTGCTGGTGTGTGGGGGGGCTCCTGGAGAAAGCTGAGGGTGGCTGGTGTAAGGGGTCCCATGGAGGGTTGAAAGGGACTGATGTGGGGGCTTCTGGGACAGCTGAAGGAGCCAGCAGGTGCTGTGGTCTGAGAGAGCCAGAACCGGCCCAGTCGAGGGGTATAGGGAGTACAGGTGAGAAGGACCCCCAGGATCCAAAGGACAAAGAAGCAGGGGTTTGGAGCAGCTGCATAGACATGGCCGCCCTGGACGGGGGTCCATTTCACAGGGAGGAAGTCGAGGCCTATCGAATCAGGATCCTCCCTCTCCTCCTTCCTGCAAGCAGGCACATCCGCTGTTTGGGAAATGCAGTTTGCGGGGGGCCAGGAGGGACTGCAATCTTGAAATAACCCTGGCTGGAGCTGGGGGAGGCCGGCGGACACGCGGGCGGACGATTAATTACGAGGATCCCGCTCTGAGCCGGGTGTTTACGTGCATACTCGTCTGTTTGGGGCCTGCAAATCCGTGTCAGATGTTAATGGAACAGCATCATTTTTCTGCCGAGGTGGCATCCCCAGGGATGTTTGGATGAGGCGGCCGGCGGGACTCGGCCTGGGAAAGGCAGGCCGGCAGCCCAGGAGGGAGGCCATTTGTCAGGCTGCCCGACAGCCCGGCCGCCCCACCCAGGTCCCTCTGTCCACCAGGCTCCGGGGATGTGAACAATAAGGATTCACTCAGAATAGGAGGAGACTGCGGAGCGGAAGCGGGTCTAACTGAGCATTGACACAGCAGACACAGGCCCCTCGGCCTCACGGGGCCACGTGAGGCCACCTGCATCCCGCTGGGACCGGACCCCAACGCGAGCACTCTGCTGCAGGCTGTGGCAGCGAGGATGGAAGGCAGGCCAGTGGGGACACACTCTCACTCAGCTCCAGTTGCCGACCCTCCTCTGTCCTTCTGCTCGCTGTCGGCCAAAGGAAGAAGGGCACAGAGAGAGGAAGTGACTGGCCAAGATCACACAGCCAACAGGCCCTTGGGGTGGGCAGGCCAGTGGCCCCTCTGTATGGGGAGGGAGCTGAGGCCCTCCCTGAGGTCCCACAACCAGGCACAGGGTGCCCTCGGAGGGCTCCTCAAGCCACTGATGTCGCCACTCGTCAAGGCAAGCATTCTGGGCCAAGTTCTGGAAGGGACGAGACCTTGCAGGAATGCTGGTTCTGCCAAGCTCTCCACCTACACTGTACCCCACTATTCCTCAGGAAGCGCACTCCTGCCCCAGGGCCTTTGCACAAGCTGTTCCTGCAACCCCCGCACGTATCTCAGGTCCCCTGCTCAAAGGCCATCTCTCAGCCCCACAGTCCAAGCCTCCCATCCACACGCCGAGGCAGAAGCACAATGGTAAGTGATTAGCAGTGAGAAAGCTTGAAGCACCCTGCCCAGCACACAGGAGGCACTCAGGAAAGGCAGCCACACTGGCAGTATAGTCTTTGATAGGAATCTTATGCCACTGTTATCATTGGGAATTACTGTCACACAGACTTCCTTTCACAGGACTGAGAACAGGCCTGGACTTTTATGTTAGTAGCATCCTTTTTTAAACCCCGGATGGGGAGCCCTCTTGATTCTCCTTCCTATACCCAAGGAGGGCAGAGACCCCCTGCAAAGGATCTGCCTCAGTCTCTCAATCTGCAAAGAGGGCTCTTTGCTCAGGGCTGTGCAGAGTTGCATGGGCAGGGCCCAGAGGGGGAGGCAGGCTTGAAGGTCTCTGTGTAGTCTGCAGAACTAGAGACCCTCATGGTGGAGGGGAGTCAGGCGAGGGACAGCACCAGTGCCCTTTACAAGCTCCAGGTACCACACGTGGCCTGGCCCTGCTGCCCTGCCCAACTTTGAGGCTGCTCCCCTGCATTCGGCCCCCTGCTCCAGCCATCATGAGATGGCACCCCACCTTGTCCCCACCTCAGGGCCTTTGCATAGCAGCCCCCTTCTCTCTGCTCTGGCACGACTCCTCTCCCGGGACCTGAACCCTGGCTCCGCCAGCTGCGAGACTGCGTGCCTCAGTTTCCCCACTGTAAGATAAAGACAGTGCTAGGACCTTCCACAGAGGACAGTTGCAAGCGTGAACCCACCAATACATGGCTGGTGCTGGCACAGGCCCTGGCACACCAGCCGCTTATGCAGTTTAGGACGACGCCAACGGGACTGTGCTTCCCTCCTTCCCTGCACTGCAGCGCGCTGACCACTCACTTCTCAGGGGCGGGTGCTGTCCCCTAGGCCAGGAGCCCCAGCGCCCCCCCCGCCCCGCCCACACCAGAACTAACGGAGCTCCCGCTTCCATCGCCCGCGGAGGCTGGTTCCCGGCCCTCCCCTGCCCCCTTGTGGTCACTCCCGGTATTTTCCCAAGGCACCAAAGGGGACCCTCTCAGGCTCATTTTGGGACTGGCTCCTCCCCAGGCTCCAGGCACCCAGGGAGGCGGTGATACAAAGCAGACCAAGTTGCCCCCTGTGCTGAGCTCCTGGCTGCATGGACACGGCTCCCAGGGGAGAGGAGCCCTGGGGGAGGGCGGGAGTCCTGGAGGGACGTCTCCTGCCTTAGGGCCTTTGCTCATGTTGCTTAAAACATTTTCGTCCCCTTCCCCCCTCCCCTCGCCCCAGGCGCTCCAGGAAACCTCTCAGAAGCCCCTTCTTACCTGGTGTGTGAGCGGGTCCGGGCGCTGACAAGGCTGGGCTCTCCTCCCGGCGGGGCGAAGGGCTCCTTCTCTGAGCTCGGTGACCTCCTCGGTAAAATGGGCTTGTGGGCCTCAATGATGGCTCCAGAAGGTTCTCAGCACAGCGCCGGGCACACAGCAGGTGTTTGCGCCCACGGAGTGCAGCTGAACTTTGAAAGCCGAGTTGGGGAACAGTGTGTGTATTTACAGGGTGCTCGGGGCACGGGACGCGGGCCCCTGTGCGGTCAGACCGACAAGGCCCACTGCAGCAACAAACAGCTCCGACGGCTCGAGGGCTGGCGTGCAACTTCGTGTTTGCTCTTGCAAAGTCCACGGCGGTCAGGCGGCGCTGTCCCCGGCGGCCCTGCTTGGTCCGTGGGCTCGGTGCTCTCCTCATGGAAGCCGTGCCGCCGCCAAGCCGCTGGGAAATGGCGAGCGGAGGCCTCGAGTCAGGACGCCCGTGAGCGCGGACGCCGGCGGGGCTCTAGAGGGGTTAGAGGGCCCGCCCAACTCCGTGGTTATCCGCACGCACGCACCTGCCCGCGCACGCACGCACCTGCCCGCGCACGCACGCACCTGCCCGCGCACGCACGCACCTGCCCGCGCACGCACGCACCTGCCCGCGCACGCACGCACCTGCCCGCGCACGCACGCACCTGCCCGCGCACGCACGCACCTGCCGTGTCCGAGCCACGGCACCGGGGGTGGGGCCTCTGACCTCCAGCCCGCGTGGCCGGGCGAGTCCGCCCGCGTCAGAAAGCCCCGGAAGCCGGCGGTGAAACCTGGGAGGAAGGAAGTCTGGTGCCCAGAGAGCCAGGCCCTCTGTAAGACCGGACTAAGTGGGGTCCCTGCGGGCCCTATGGACGGGCTGGCCAGGCGCCCGGAGCTGGCTCCCCAGCCTGCCCTGCGAGGAGGGTCTGCTGTCGGGTGAGGGGCCGGTCTGCAGGCTGTGCTGGGGGCTTGCTCGGCAC
Organism: Potos flavus; assembly: GCA_028534135.1. Classification (NCBI taxonomy): domain Eukaryota; kingdom Metazoa; phylum Chordata; class Mammalia; order Carnivora; family Procyonidae; genus Potos; species Potos flavus. Next base: position 77,436,199 of record CM052892.1, on the reverse strand, counting down.
CCCCCTCCCACTTTGTCTGGGGCTGTCGGCCTCCCACGGAGAAGGGAGAAGACCCCGGGAGACCATGGCAGCACCCAGCCCCCGCCGCCCCTGCACAGGCATACCCAGAGAAACAGGCCCTGGGTCTGTGCTCAGACACACCCAGCCAGGGACCGGCCGCCGGGGCCCTGGTGAGGGCAGAGGGCACGGCCCAGACACCCAGCACCAGGGTTCCTCAGGTGAAGCCCAGGATGGGGCCTGGGGCTCAGGGGATGCTGGGTGGCTCCTGGGAGCCTCTCCCCCTGCCCTGGGCCTCAGTGCCCAGACAACCTCTGAAGGCCCAGTCCCGACAGCTGCACAAAGGTGGGGGACCAAGGAGCAGCCGGGCACCCAGTGGCTGTGGGGGGACGGTGTGGGGGTCCCCAGGTGGCCCATGGGGCCGTCTGGCTGGATCTGGGCCAGGATGAGACAGCTGCAGGCAGGGTGAGCTGCCAGGCCAAGGGTGTGCAGAGGCCACTACGTCGTGTGGGATCCAGCAGAGGAGACCTGCAGGTCAGGTACTCTGGGAGAATGCCACATCCAAGGGCCCAGAGATGTCTGAGATGCCCAACAGAGGGGCAGCCCCTTCCAGGCAGGAGGACGGGTGCCTGGAGCCCAGACCCCGACCCACCCTGGAGGTGCTCAACTGCAGTGTGGGATAGAGGATGTCTGCCTGGACACCCAGCAAGACGGAGGGAACCAAAGCTCAGACCGGAGAAGCGAGGAGGGCACCAGGTGCTACAGTTCTGTGCTTCCTAAGGCATGGCACATAATGAGCCTCCCGACCCCCCACCCCCTCGCTGATGTTCTCAGCTGTGCCTCTGGAGGCTCTCGAGGATGGATGCCAGGCCTCTGAAGGCTGCCTGTCCCCACGGGCTGTTCTGGCCGCTCCCGCAGGCTGGCGCGGGGCGCTGTGGCTTTGGGGTGCAAGGCAGAGCATGCTTTCTGAGAATGCTGGCCGTCCAGCCCAGGCCTGTGCCCCCAGCCCCTGGGGCTCCCTCCTGCCACCCCGACCGCTGGAGCCGCCGCTGGCCAATGAGCAGGAATGACACAGACAGGGTTCTGTACAAAACCTGAAATATTTTTACTCTTTTAAAACTTTGATCTAAGTTGCCTTAGACCTCAGGGACTCGATACAAGAGTAATATGAATTGGGAAATAAAACACTTTAATAGCCACGGTAAACTTTGTTAGAAATGTACATGTTGCCAAATAATAATAATAATAATAAACTTTAAAAAATAAAAGAGAACAGCTGGATGGCCAGGTTAGATTATATAAATGTTCAACAAGGACGGGAAAAGAAGCCTCGCGGATGCCAGGACGGCACGGTGGGCGCAGCCGGCGCCCGGCGAGCTCGCCAGCCAGCCTCGGGGCCAGGCCTCGCGGACACGGCGCCCGGGGACGGGCGTATAAACAAAGCTCATAAGAAATGTACAAATATAAAAAGCTACAAACATTAATAAATTACAGCATCACAAAACACAGAAACACTTCACAAGGTGCTAAGTAAAATAACTGCATCCCCACCCCCTTCGCCAACGAGAAGGAAAGAAAGAGCTGGTGTCCGCGTCGAAGAGCCCTCTCCTGTCGCGTCTGGGGCGGGTCTCGCGCACGGCTGCTGCTGCAAAGACAGACAGAAGGCTCCACACACACCCACTTGTTTTTCAGGCAATACCTTAGTTCCTAAAAGAAAAAAGTAACACCAACAGGAACAGTAAACAGAAAGAAGGAAGGCAAAACCCAAGTGTTCATCATACTCGGCAAAAAACTCGTATAAATGTTAATGACGGACTCTCTAGAAAGAAATTCCTAAAGATACTTTTACTCTTATAAAAAAGAAGTTATTTAAAAAGCTATTTACACGCTACATTCTATGAAAAATATGCTTCAGGAGATACATCTAAAATTAAAATACAGGATTGCCTGAGAAACAACTCCAGCCCCTCCGTGTCGACAGGCGGACGTTCAGTCCAGGGTCCACCGAGGGACTCGACACCAAACACGGACAGATGACAAGACAGACGTGCCGGGCCCCGCGTCCTCGGGCCGCCCCGCTGCCATCCGCCCCGCCAAGCGGGGTGTCTCTGCTGAGAAGTGCTTCTCGGAGTGTAGCCGGCAGGGCAGCACGGGGCCCACCCTCATGGCTTAGCCCAGGCCCCTAGGCCCCACGTCGCGGCTGGGCCCGACCCTTCCAGGGGGACCCCATCATGGCACCCCCACCCACTAACACACTGACCCTGCTGATGGCCCCGGTGTCCCGAGAAAGGCCCCAGCCGGTTGGGGCACGACACCCACCATCCGGCCCGTCACCCGCCGGCCAGGGGGCACAGAGGCCCCTCTCCTGGCCGGGCCACACGCTCTCTGGACTGTCTGAGAATCACTTGGGAAAAGTAGGGGGGCACATAAGACCCCACTTTCTCCTCCTCTTCCTCTCTAGTGTTCTTTGCCTTTTTTAAGCCTCTGGAGGCTACCAGCCTGTGGCCAGCTCAGACTCTAGGCCTGGTGAGCATTGGCTCACTCCTCCTTCCTCGAAGGACTTGTGCTCCCAGCAGAGCTGCAGAAACCCTGCAATCACTCCCACACTCAGGGGTGCCCGGAGGCTCTCCTGAAACTGGAATGGTCCTCAAACGGGCAGGGCTGAGTTTTGGGAACTGGTCACTCTAAGCAACTTGAGAAAGGACGTCTGTCCACATCGGTGAGCTCCACCTGCTGAAGCAACAGATGCTCGTATGGGGGGAGTGCGGCCGGGAGGGGGCCAGGCCCTCCCCGGGGTGAGGCAGCGCGGCCACCCTCCTGGGGGCTGATGTTCTAGCGGGGCTCCGGGGGTCCTGAGCGGAGTGGAAGGATCCTGGCTTTCCAAACTTTAAAGGAGCAGTTTTCCATTCCGATGAATTTTCAAAATTTTCCCAAGCCTCTGCTTGGCGGTGGCCATGCCCTTCTTTGTACGTTTTCCTGAAGGCAGAGGAGGAGACAGGAAAATGCCAGGTGAGTGAGAGGCCAGAGAAGCCCCTCCTGGAGCCCCCTCGTCTCCAGAAGTCGGGCCTCCTGGACCTGAGCCCCGGCCACTACGGACCCTGCAGAACCACCAGTGGCCAGCGGAGTGTCCTGCCTGAGGCTGTGCTGACAGGGACCGCGGACAGCATCACTCCAGAGTGAGGCCCGTCCCACCACCTGGCAGCAGGAGCCACGCTCCTTGTGTCCACGGCCAGCTGGGCCTCATGGCCAGCACGCAGGCAGATCGGGGGCCTGGGGGTGAAAGTGGGGATCCAAGGGACCTAGTTGGCAGTCCCACCGCCAAATCGCCTGGGGGAGGCTGGATTCCCTCGCACCTTGCCCAGCGAACCCTCAGCAAACTGCTGACCACACCCCGACTCCAAGCCAGGCCCCAGCGCCGAGGCAACCAGCTTAGCCTCTGCCCTGTGAGGGACTGTAGTTTTCGGTCTTGAGAGGGACCGTTTCTTCCCCACGCTGGCCAAGCGTGTGGCTACAGACACAGGGGCGCGGCGGGACAGAGCAGGCCTGCGGTCCCCTAAGGCGCAGGCCAAGAGCAGGGCCACTCAGCGCACGAGGACACGGTACCTTTGGCAGCGGTGTTGTTGGGGGAGGACGCGGAGGGCCGCCTCTGCGTGAGGAAGACCCCAGGGGCCATGGGCTGGGAGGCACGGCCAGCCTGGGCCCCTGTGAAGGCTCCAGCTGCGGTGTACTCGTGGTCCGCCAGGCTGCTGCTGTGCGCCTCGGGCGGGGGCTCGGGCGAGCTGCCCTCCTGTGAGGCCTGGCTGCTGGCCGTGCTGGTGGAGGCCGGGGTGGTGGAGGCCGGGGTGGTGGAGGCCGGGGTGGTGGAGGCCGACGTAGTGGAGGCCGACGTGGTGGAGGCCGACGTGGTGGAGGCAGAGGCAGAGGGGGAGGGGGTGTTGGGAGCCGGCTTCCTTTTGGTGTTCTTTTTCTTCCTGCTCTTCTGCTCCTCCTTTGAAGGAAGCAGAGGAGCCGGCTTCAGACGCCAAAGAGCTGGTCCCCGGGGCAGAAAGGGCTGGGCCCACGCCCATTCACCATGAACCCCAGAGCAGCGCCGGGGCCTGTGTGCGGACCAGCATGCCCCCCTGCGTGAGGGGACGCGTCCCCTGCCCCCTCACTTCCATCGCACCCCCACACCAGACTCGGAGCTGCCGGGGGACCCGCTGCCAGCTCCCACCTCCCCAGCTCCCCACTCCCAGGGCTCAGCAGTACTCAGATGTCCCTAAGCCTGTGACAGCTCCCAGCCTGGGCGGGCTGGGCATGGAGTCAGGGGGATCAGAGGCATCTGGGGAGCCTGAGCCCAGACAGGACCCCTCCTCACCTGCTGGGACAGCTTGGCTGCGGCAGCTGCCAGCCCAGTCTCGATGGAGGCCACTCTGGTGCCTTCACGCACAGGCCTGTCCTGCCTTGGCACCGACGGGCCGACCCTCGCTGCAGGAGAGAACACCAGCCTGCCTCGAGCGGCTGCCCATACCCCAAACCACCCCCCGGCCCCCTTGGCCCTGCCTCAGTCTGTCCCCGAGTCGCGGGGAAGGTCAGCATGAGCCCCAACGGGAAGGGCCCCCATGCCCCCAAGACGGGGGAGAGCAGGCAGGGGTCACACAGACGGTGGACCAGACCTCCATCCCACGGGCTGCCATGACCCGGCCAGGTGCAAAGACGGGACAAACTAGGTGAGGGGCTGGCCTCCGCGGGAGCCCCCCACTGCCCACCCCACTTGCAGGAGCTGAGGTGCCTTCGGGGGAAAAGTGCAGCCCCAGTCAGGCTTCTGCAGGCAGCCAGCCCCACCAGCACCCCTCAGAGAGCCAGGGGACCCCAGCCTTCAAGCCAGAGGGACAGGCAGGGGATGCGCTGCCCAGCCCCCGGCACTACCTGTGGGGCTGTAGGGAGCGTCGTCAGAGCCTTTCCTCCGCTTGGACCGGGACTTGAAGACGGGACTGTCCTCGTCAGACTCCAGGGAGGGGTAAACTAGGGGCAGGGGGAGAACGGCCTGAGCCAGCGGTGCCGCGGGGGATGGGGGCTTCAGGCAGACCACACGCATGGGCACAGGCGGCCCAGGGAGGGCAGGGACTGGCCAGACAAGGGGACACCCAGCCTGGCTGCGGTGTCCACTGTGCTTCCTTCTCTGCCGCCATCCCCGAGAAGAAAACACCCCAAGTCCACCAGAGGCCGCTGTCCCGGCGAGTCTCCGAGGACAGAGCCCCGCCCAGGAGCCCTGGGCAACTCCCGGGTACCCCCACTACAGCTGTGTCCTCGCATCCAGGGCCTGCCTGCCCCCCACGGGAGCCCAGAAAAGGGACTCCCTGCTGTCAGTCTGTCTGTCCACCAGCTGGGGCCGGGCCAGCCTCCCCTTGGGAGGGCGCTCAGGGGCAGGAGTGTGAGCTCGGGGCATCGGGACCACGCCGAAGGCAGACCCTGCACCACCGGGGCCAGCACATCCCCGGCCCGGGGGCGCCCTACACATCCCTGAGGAGCAGGCCGAGCCCCGAATGCAGGGGCCTGGAGGGCTGGGTGGGGGGTGGGGGGTCATGCCCTCAGGGTCCCTACTCTGCCCCACTCAGATGTGGGCCACTTTGGGCCTCGGTGTTGTTATCCACACAGAGACAGGCAGGGTGGATGGGGTCTCAATGTGTCTGCGAGTGTATGGCCATGCGGGGGATGGCTGGGCCGGTCCTCAGAAGGCAACACGGGTATGGACCCTCAACCCAGCACACCCTCTCCCAGGTCCCTGCCCGGGGGGCGCCACGCCCATGGCCACGCAAAGCCCCCCGCACCCGTGTTCACAGCAGCAGTGTCCACAGTGGCCAAGAGGAGGAAGCCACCAGGCGTCTGCCAGCAGCTGGCGTGAGCACGTGTGGGGCCGTGAAGAGCCCGTGAAGGACGGCCTGCACCCAGGAGACTCGGGGCCGGGGCCGGGGCCGGGGCTGGGACGGGTTTCCTTCCGGGTGATGACCACGGCGCGCCCTCCACCGAGTTACGTGCTTCCTAAGGCCGACTTCTCCGTGTCCTAAAGAAGGGCCAGGGTCTCGGCTCGAGGACAAGCCCCAGCGGCAACGTGGAGAGGCCCCTCCCTGGGGGCAGGCTAGAGCCCGTCCGCACCCCCACGGGGCTCACCGTAGTCCGAGTCCTTGAAGCAGGCATCCAGGTGGTCCTGCTCCTCCTCGTAATCGTCCAGGTCCACACTGTTCTTGGCTGCCCGCTTCAGCAGCCGCTTGCCCGCATTCTTGCCGCCACCCCCGTTCTTCCGGGCACCGTGGGCCGCCAGTGAGCTGCCCTTGGCCTGCCCGGCGCCCCACGTGGTCTGCAGGCAGGAGTCAGAGGCCTGCAGGTTGGCCATGGACAGCATTCCCTGAATGGCTTCCTGCGTGCTGGGGGAAGCCGGGGGCTGGCTGGAGGCACAGAGAGATAGGCACTCAGCCCACAGCCCACGGCACTCACCCCACAGCCCAAGGCCCATAGCCCATGGCCCAGCCCACAGCCCACGGACCACGGCACTCAGCCCAGAGCCCACTGCCCACGGCACTCAGCCCACAGCCCACGGCCCACGGCCCTCAGCCCAAAGCCCACGGCCCACGGCCCTCAGCCCACGGCCCACGGCACTCAGCCCACAGCCCACGGCCCACGGCACTCAGCCCACAGCCCACGGCACTCAGCCCACAGCCCATAGCCCACGGCACTCAGCCCAGAGCCCACAGCCCAGAGCCCACGGCATTCAGCCCACAGCCCAAGGCCCATAGCCCATGGCCCAGCCCACAGCCCATGGCCCACAGCACTCAGCCCAGAGCCCACAGCCCACGGCACTCAGCCCACAGCCCATAGCCCACGGCCCACAGCCCGCGGCACTCAGCCCAGAGCCCACAGCCCACAGCACTCAGCCCACAACCCAAGGCCCATAGCCCATGGCCCAGCCCACAGCCCATGGCCCACAGCACTCAGCCCAGAGCCCACGGCCCACGGCACTCACCCCATAGCCCATGGCCCACGGCACTCAGCCCAGAGCCCACAGCCTATGGCACTCAGCCCACAGCCCACGGCCCACAGCACTCAGCCCACGGCACTCAGCCCACAGCCCACGGCCCATAACCCACGGCACTCGGCCCACAGCACACGACACTCAGCTCACAGCCCATGTCCTGTAGCCCACAGCACTCAGTCCAGGGCCCACAGCCCACGCACCCTCCCACCAAGTGGCCAGAAGAGAGCTTGGGGTACAACATAGTGGTAGCTGATGACTCCCACTTAGAAAAGGCCAGCCCTCTGCCCCCACACTCTGCAGGGACAGAGAAGAGCATGCAGAAGGGACAGACAGAGATGTGAGAGAGAGGAAGGGGGCAGAGAGAGAGGGATGCCCGTTCCTGTCTCTGATCACAACTGCTTCCTCCCACCTGTTCTTTACCTGTCTCTGATCACAACAGCTCAGCCCCTCTCAGCCAACCCCCCACGGGTGTCCAGCTTTCCCGATGCCACCTCGCGCTGACCTGACCCCAACACCCGCTGCCCTCCGGCTCCAGGCGCCGCCGCCACACCCTCTTTGCCCGCCCCACGCCTACCCCCCCACCTCCTCCCAGCTACACCAGCTCCCCTCCCTCCAGGACCCAGTGAGGCTGTCCCACGGCCCAGCCCCGTACTCTCTGCTGGCCTGGGCTCTGGGAAGGGGAGGCAGACCCTCTCCCTGCCCCGTGCCCAGCAGGGTCCTGGACATAGCTGGATGGGGAGAGCTCTCCAAGCCCAGGCCTGGGCTCCTCCAGAAGCTTCACTCTCCTCATCCCAGGGTCATACCACTAGACCCTCCCATGGGATCCTGCTGTGCCTCCTCGGGGGATCTCCTCAGCTCAGCCCAAGCAGTTCCCCTTGGGGGCTGTTTCTGGCCCTCATCCTTGCCCATCACCCCAGGCCACAGGGGACGGGACAGCCCACCCTGGCCTGCAGGGCCCCCAGACAAACCATTGCATCGGGCACTCCTGAGCAGACCCTCCTTCCACTCCCTGGACCCCCAGGAGACGGGAGCAGGAGCCAGGCATGGGGTTGGGAACCCGTAGGCCGGCTTAGGCCTCTTCCCCATCACAGACCCAGAAGGCCCAGGGAGCGACCGCAGGGTCCCACCCTGATGTCTGACCTCCAGCACCCCCACCCCGCCTGACCCATGTGCCCCCCAGGGGATCGACCTGCAGGGTTACTGTGACCCCAAAGCAGTACCCAAAGCGTGAGTGCACACAGGCCCTTCTGGGGGTTCTGCAACATGTGCACCTCATCGGCTCTCACGCCACGTTCCCTCCCCCCCCCGCCCGCCTCCAAGTGTCGCATGCATGTTTAGTAAGACCGTTAACATGAAAAGGGGCCACGTGTCCCCACTCAGAAATGAAACCTCCCCTCGCCTGGGGCTGGAGGGCTGGCGGAGACTGAGTTGGCCCCCAAGGAGCACAGACGCAGAGCATCCCCGCAGGTCCTGGGGGCCCCGTGAAGCAAGCTGGGTACAGAAGCTGTCCTACCGGTCGCTGGGCTCCGGGCCAGGGACTCTGGCCTCCTCCCACAGGCAGCCCTCCACAAATACCACCTCCCCGGGCCCCGTCCCAGACACGCCGGACCACAGTGTTCTAGTTTCTGCTGGAACCAAATAGGACTGCAATTCCAAAACCAGAACAGTGGGAAAATCAGTCCGGGCAGACACCCCGCGGAGTTGGGAGCTCCTGGCCCCTCTGCCCCACCCCTGTGATGCAGCCCGCCCCGTCCACGATGCCTGGGCAAAGGGCTGTGCAGGTCCGACCGGGAGCACACGGCGTCTCATTGCTGCACCAGACCACCGACCTGCACGGGAGACAGCAGGGGCCCCCAGCTGGCCCAGCACCGCAACACTCGGCTCTCTTGGTGGATGTGGCACCACCAAGGCTGAGCAGACACCAGGCTTCCCGCAGGGACGGGAGGGCAGGGGGCCAGAACACCCACCGCGAGCATCCCCCCAGAGCCAGCGTGGTCCCAGTCCAGCTCGGCTGCCCCTGAGAGGGAGGCCCGTGGAGCTCAGGGCCGCACGCAGCACGGGCCGCTGGTCTGTCCACACGGGCCGGCCAATCAAGGAGCGAAGTCAAAGCAGCGCACATGGAAAATAGTCTCTTAATCCTCCAATTATCATACCAAAATCCTCTCTCCCCACCCCCAGCAGTAAACACTGCACAAACCATCCACGAGAAATTAACATATTTCCCTCCATTTTTTTCAGCTTTTTTTTTCCCAACAGCAAAAACTTAAAACAGAGCAAATGGACCATCAAAAACTGACCTGCTCTCCAAACGGGAGATTGGGGAGAGGAACTGCCCGCGGCGGGCAGCGGGGGGTGGGCCTGGCAGGCACGTGTGCACACACGAGGGCGGGTGTGAGGGCACACGTGTGTGTCTGCAGAGCCCTGAGCAGTGCATCCACACGCCGGCTGCCCTCCTCCCTGGGGCCGAGCCCACGCCACAGGGCCTCTCCTGGACAGGGGGTCACAGGCCGACTGCCCCCGGCACAAGGGCCTCAGGCCAGGGTCCCGCCACAGCACGTCTGCTGGTGAGGGGCCCACGTCTGCACATCGACGGAAACCCCTGGGTGCCGAGCAAGAGTGCACACCCGGAGGGCCACCCGGAAGGCTGTCGACGCCCCCAGCCACGCGCCAAGCCCCCGAGGACAAGGCACCTCTGCTGTCTGGGAACACAGCCCAGCACACACCAGACGTTCCCAAAAAAACGTCCACCCACTTGACCAGCAGGAGCCCTTCCCAACACAGCCTAATCTGCCTCCCTAGGCCCCTGTGTGTCTGACCCCGGCCAGGTGTGTGGCCTCCTTGAGGGCTCGCATAGCCCTGGGACCTCGATTCTGGACACGGTTTCAGAGGCAGATCGAGGGGACCTAGCACCGCGCAGGGTGCGTGGGCCCCGCCTTCCTCGGCAGGTCACCCCTGCCTGACGTCACCGGCAGCACAGGGGGCCTCCCAGGGCCCCCACCCCCAGGGTCCATCATCAGGCAGGCAGGGGGTTCTGGTCCTGCCTGGGCCGCCTCCGGGCAGCGTGGCCTTGACCCAGCTGTCCCTCTTGGGAGTCTGCTGCTGTCCCAAGGACGAGCATGGCGGCGGAGGTCCCCCACTGGGGAGGCCCTGACCCCTCGGTTTTCTGCCTGTTGGTACTTATGAAAATCCCATGCGAAAAAAACTGACCACAACGCTTAAAAACCAAGTTTAACTGGATGGAGAGAGACTTCAACCGGGACCATCACCAGAGAAACAAGCCGAGGCCCTTCATCCAACAATGTGCGGAGGGGTCCATCCATTTCTCTCACATCAGAGGCCTGGGCCGGGCAGGCGTGGGCCAGAGGGATCTTGACACCTGGGCCTCCCCAGCTGCAGTGAGGGGGCTCCCTGGACGAACCCATGGCTCAGGGACCGGCTGGCTTGGGTGTGGTCACCTGGGAACCCGGCAGATCCAGCCCCACGTTGCGGCTCTTCTGTCCCCAAGCTCGGAGGCGACCATCTCCCTCCCTGCAGGGTGAGGTCTCTGCCACCTTGGGCCCCAGAGACACCAAGTGCTCCTCCGCAGGACCCCAGGGAGGGCAGCCCCTCAGACGGCTCCCAGCCTCCTCCCCGTCTGCGTGTCCGGGAGCTCCGCAGACCCTGGGGGCCAGCGGGCCCAGCCCCCACTCACCTCCCTGGCTGTCCAGCACCACCCCTGCTGGGGCAGGGTCCTGCTCCGGCCGCTCTGACTCTGGATGGGGCCCCCGGCTGCCCCCTTGTGCCCACTGCCACAACAACCACACCCCACCCTCCACGTGGCCCAGGCCCCTTGCGCACCTGTTGGGGTTGTACTCAAGTGCTCCAACCTCCTCGCTGGCCTGCAGCAGGTCCAGGATGCCCGCTGCCGAGCCCACGCCCTCCTTCTTCACTTTGGCGTTGCGGGCAGGCTTGGTGTCCGTGTCGATGTGCAGCGAGCCCTCGTCAGAGGAGTCGTCGCTCTGCTGCGGGGACAAAGCCACAGGTCAGAGGCGGTTTGGGGGAGAGCTACTATTTCTCTTTGGCCAGAAAAAAACATTTCTCTAAGTTTGCAAAGAGCCAGCCCTTGCAATGAGCACCGTGGGCAGGGCTGGGCACCGGCGCTTTCCGCTGGGACCGCAGGCCAGCCCCAAAGTACGAAGGGGTCTTCACGCCCTGCCCTGTTTTCCCGTGAGCCCCAGTCCTGTCCACAGATGCGAGAGAAGCTGTGTGACTGGGCAGGGAGCAGGCGGGAGCTCGTGCCCCTGCTCGGGGACCCCAGTCAGCCCCTGGATGCTGGCTCTGTGGGGACCCTGGCCTTCTTGGAAACATTGCCCTGGGTTGGAGGTGGCTTGACTTCAGCCCCCACAGCACAGAGCAAGGCCTGGCCCCGCATCTCCCCATTTGTTACCTTTGTGGCGGGGGGCACTCACTGAGACCCACAGACCTCCACATGCTTCCTCTTCATCCCTCTTCTGCAGGCCCGCGGCCAGAACCCAGGCCACCCTCCCCATGAAAACGCCCGAGATAAGGCAGCCCACACGCAAAGCCGTGAGCCATGTCCCGCTGCGTGGCAGGACCGCCTGAGACAGGGAGGGACACGTGGCTCAGCCTCCTGGGGCTCGGGACACACGTGCTCACCTTGTAGAGGGCTGAGTCCAGCTTCGGCTTCGTGGCAGGCGTGGGCAGCGGCTCCTTCCCGTCCAGCAAGACTGAAACACAGCAGACGTGCGTCTGGCAGAGGCCTCGGGAGGATGGCCCGCTCCCCACCCTCACGCCCTCACTCACAAGACAGATCTCTCTTGGGGGCGTTCCTCTTTCTCCGGATGGGAAACTCGTCGATCTTGAGCTCCCCGTCATCCGACACATACTCGTACTCGTCCCGCACCGGCTGGGGCTTGTCCTCCTTGAAGCTCTGCATGGCCCCAAACACGCCTGGGCTGGGCTGTGGCTTGAGGGCCTTGGAGCTGGGGCGGCACGAGCGGGTCATCCGGTGCTCCCCCTGCGCCCCATCGTGGGCCTCAGAGGACCAGCACCTGGCCACACACGTCCCCATCCCACAGCCTCCTCCCGGACACCGTGGCCCCAGCGAGGACGGCACGTGGCCCACGGGGAGCATGTCTGGCCCTTCCTCGGGCTGTTGGAAGACGTGCCCCTCACCGCCCCCCACCCTGGGGTCCAGCACCAGCTCGGTTTTAGACGGAGCCAGCGCTGATGGCCCAGGCTCCCCGCAGAGCTATTTCCGAAAAATAAATTCTGCTATCCTGCAGCTGGGCCTTGCCTTCAGGGGGAGGCAGGGCTCCGGCCGCGCCCAGCAATGGGGACAGCGGGTCAGGGCGGGGCCTTCATCAGCTCCCAACGGGACAACTCCCACTCCCGGGCGGCGGGGAGCCCTGCGGGATGCGGACGGAGCAGGAGCGCATGCAGCTGTCACCCGCTGCCGCCAACTCCGTCTCCAAAGCCCCCGGGGCCCAGCACCTCAGCTTCAGACCCATTAACAACGTGCTCGGGGCCCTCGGACCAGACCCTTCCCACCTGCTCGAGGAGCAGGCCCGCCACAACGCCGAGAGGCCTCCAGAATAACCCCCATCGCACCTGGCTCTGCGGGGCCCCATCTCCCACCACCTGCAAGGACAACACTGGAGCCCACAGCAGAACGCTGGCCCCATTCCCACTGGGATGCACTGCTTTCCCACCGAGGGGCACCCACCCCGACTTCAGATTCAATAAGCAATGCATGAGGGACCATCGCTGGTCAGGGCTTCTCAGCGGGCGAGGGGTGGCTGGCCTGCCAAGCTGGTCAGCAGACACACACCTGTTCCACGGTCTGGAACACAGACGTGCCCACTCCCACACACACCCTCCCAGGCTGGGTGATCCACCTCTTAGCTCAGTGTCACCTCCTCCAGGAGGCCCTCCTGATTTCTCAGGCCCCAAAGGCCCCACAGATCTTTCCTCCATAGGCCCCATCTCAGCCATAATTTTAGGTACATTTGAGAATGCCGGGTTCACACTGGCCCCTGGGCCCCAAGGCCAGGACCCTGACCCACCCTCCCTCTTTTGTCCCAGCCCAGGACAGCAACTGGGCTAACAGCCACCGAGTCACACTCTTCCCCTCTGCGCCCTCTCCACCCATAAGAGCTATCAGCCTGGGAGGGAAGGGGTCTGCCTGCTCAGGAGGGGCCCTCAGGTGGGGAGCCCTCCTGGAGAGCATGTGTGGGGGAGGGGTGTGTGTGCACGCATGACAGGGGAGGGGCGCGTGTGTTTGAGCAGGCACGTACCCCAGCAGTCTCTTGTTGAAGGAAAACGAGAACTTGGGGTCCTTGCTCCCTGACAGAGGACACTTCTCCAGCTTCTGCTCTTCCTCCATCTTCAGCAGGGAGTCGGGTTTGCTGTTCTGAAAAGCAAACCCAGGATCTTCCTTGAGCCCCACGCAGGTGACCAGTGGGCAGAGGCGTTGGGATGGGCTAGCCTCCTCCCTCTGACCGCATCATCCAGGAAACCCCCTTGTCTGCAGCCCCTGCACCGTTCAGCTCCGGGGACTGTGAGTTCAAGGCAGGGCTGCCCATCAACTCAGTGACACAGGAGGCACCTGTGCCTACGGACGGCGGCCCCACGGAGGCCACGCTTACACCTACACCTTCACTGCCTGCCCTGGGGACAGGAGGACACACACCTCCACTCAGACCACCAAGCCCGTGCACACCTCCACACACCTCCTTCTCGCAGAACACAGCCCCCCAGAGGGCAGGCCCACACACCTGCACACACACACACACACACACACACACACACCTCACCTTGTACTTCCACTTGGCTTCTGACTTGCTCTTAGTTTGCTCTCGGATTTCTAGCCTCTCCACGTCATTCTGCGAGCTGATCGCCTCCTTGTTGGGCACACTCAGGACATTCTTTGTGGCCTAGGAAACAGCAGTCATGACCCAGCAGTGGACGTGGGAGGGTGTCGAGGATCCCCGAGGCTACAGGGCAAAGCAAGAGCCACACAGCACAGAGCCCCTGCCTCCTGCTGACTGACATGCAGCAGCCCATCCACCCATGCACCCATCCACCATCCATCCATTATCCATCCATCCACCAACCATCTACCATCCATCCACCCATCCACCTATCTCCATCCACTCACCCACCTACCATCCCACCAACCCACCATCCACCCATCCACCATCCCACTCATCCACCGACCATCCACCCATCCACCGACCATCCACCCATCCACCTACCATCCACCATCCACCATCCATCCACCCATCCGCCATCCATCCACTCACCCACCAACCATCCCACACATCCACCATCCCACTCATCCACCTACCATCCCACACATTCACCATCCACCCATCCATCCACCCATCCTTCCTATCCACCAACTATCCACCCATCTACTGTCCATCAACTCACACCCATCTACCATCCTATCTATCCACCATCCCATCCACTCACCTATCCACCATCCCACCCATCCAATCTATCCACTCATCCACCCACCATCCACCCATCCATCCATCCTTCCCATCCATCTACCATACCATCCACACTCATCCATCCATCCATCCCAACCATCCACTAACCCATCCATCCAGCCCTCCACCTACCATCCCATCCATCCATCCACCCATCCTTCCCATCCACCAACCATCCACCCATCTACCATCCATCCACTCACCCACCTACCATCCCACCCATCCAAACCATCCACCCATCCATCCTTCCCATCCACCTACTATCCCATCCACACTCACCCATCCATCCCTCCCACCCAATCACCCATTCAACCATCCATCCACCCATTCATGCACTCTCCCCCCTTCCTTCCTCTCTCCCTCCTTCCTGCCATCCATCCATTTGTTCATCTGTTCATTCATCCACTCTCTTTGCCTTGAGGATGGGAAAACTGATATGCCCCACTGCAGCCCTGTGATGCTGGCCCTAGTGAGCCTAGTGAGCCTGGTGAGCCAGGGCCACCAATGACTCCCCGGCCAAGAAGTGGGTAAGAACCTCCCACTAGCAGGAAATCACTGAGGCTTGGTCTTGGGCTTATGGCCCCGAACCCACACCTAAGGGCCTCTGGTCATACTAGTAGGTCCCCAGGGCCAGGTCTGCCTCTCTCACTGCCTGTAGGGGCTCAGGCCCCTCAAGTAACTGTCCACATCATCGGTCCCCCTTCCGCCTCCCTACTGCCCTCCACTGGCCCACCTTCAGATCTCAGCCAATGCCTGGGCCCCAGAGAGGACGCACCCAGCTCATCCCCCCTAGCGACCCTGTGTGGTGCTCCCCGTCCCAGCACAGACACCACTGCCTTCCCTGTGAGGCTCTCTCCCCACTGCGCCAAGCTCACTGGGGCACAGCCCACCTACCCCAAGCCCCCAGCTCCGGCCCACGGGCCAGCCCCCGAGATGTCTGCAGACCTCTGACCACAGACGGCAGGGTGAGGCTACCTACCTTGCCTTTCTTGGGAGGCTCGATCTTAGTCAGCGCCTCCTTGGTGTGGGCCTCCAGCAGGTCCAGGTTGGGGATGGTGGGTGAGGCTGCCCCCCTGCACTTCTTCCCTTTCTTCTTGCCCCCATCCTTGAGCTTCAGCGGCTTGGGGGGCTTGGGGGGTTTGGGGGGCTTGGGGGGTTTGGGAACTTTGGATGGCTTGGGCATCTTCACGGTTTTGGGAGTCTTTTTTTTGGACACTTTCTCCAGGAAGGACCGAGGAGGGCTGGCCTCAATAGGGGAGGGGGGCTCCTCTTTCTCCCGGTCCCCAAAACAGACTTCATCTGAGGAGATTGCCGGGGTCACTTCGGGTCGGGCGGCCTTGGAGGCGTTCTAGGGAAAGGAGAAGGAGAGATGGCCAGCCGCCTCCCGCCAGGAGGGCCTCAGCCCAGGCTGTGGGAGACGCTCCAGCAGAAAGGACCTCTACCTACACCATCATACAACACATCTGTCTACACGCGCCACGGGACATGCTCACATCTATCCTACAGCACAGTGTGACACGCTCACATCTGTCTACACCACCATGTGACACACGCACATCTGTCTGCACCACTGTGTGACACACTCACATTTATCCTACAGAATCGTGTGACACACTCACATCTGTCTGCACCCTTGTGACACACTCACATCTGTCTACACCATCCTGTGACACACATTTGTCCCACAGCATCGTGCAACACACTCACATCCGTCTACACCATTGTGTGACACATTCATCTACATTACCTGCATGACAAGGTGCCATTTGTCTACACCATCAGCCACCTGAGCCCTCTACCTCCTTGGCGGGGACTGCCGTTCTACCCCGTGGCACGGAGAGTCCAGGCTCACGCAAGCAGGCTCTCCAGAGGCTGGAATCATCCTCCCTCCAGACCCCTCGCTGCCCACCTGGGCAGCCACAGCTGCCTCGGAGTCCCCACTGTGCCAGTGACGCTGCCTCAGAGGGCCACGGGAGCAGCCATCTCGGACACGGCTGTCCCTGGTAGGCGGGCAGAGGGTCCCCCGGCCAGGGCTGGCGGCCCCCCCGGTCAGTCCTACCTCGCTGAGGCGGATCTCTTTGGCGAGGTCTTTGATGAGCTGGGAAGGTTTGAAGTGCTCTGGGAGCTCGTCCTCATGCTCCGCCAAAGCCTGAAGGGCAGCACACGCGGGGCCAGCGGTCAGCTGCCCAGTCCGGCGCCGACATCCACCCGTCCAGGCCACACCGCCCCGGCCCCTTCCCACCCACAGGGTCCCCGAGCAGGCTCGACGCCGAGCATCCTGACTCACCCATGCTGTCCCTCTAGGTCCTCTCCTGCCTAGCAACCCAGGACCCCAGCAGCCCAGACAGGCATGGGGGAAGGGCTGCCGCAGGCCAGGACTGGCTGCATGGGTCCCACACCAATCAGCCCCCAGCTGGACACTGGCCCATAAGAGAGCTCTGCCACCTCCCCTCTCCACAGGGTGAATAACAGAGTCCCAGAGAGGATGAGGTGCCTGAGGCCACCACCAGCTGGGCCGTGATGTGGGCCATCCCTTCTTGCTGGGCACAAGGCCACTACCCCGGGGCCACATGGCTGAGGTGAGAGGGGAGGGACACCAGATACAGCTCCAGGCCTTAAGGCCAGATATGTGGCTGTAGGACAGCCCTGGGAGGTCACCAGACAGCGCTGCTGGGGGGCCCTGGGGGGGCCAGGGCAGTGCTGCTGGGGGGGGCCCTGGGGGGCTCTGGGCATACCGCCAGGGGTATCTTGGGGGTAAAATGCCATGTGCTATGGGGGGCACAGTGGGGGGACACAGTGGAAAAGGAGGCCCACATCAGAGAGTGAAGCTCACCTCTGAGCTGATGCCCAGGCTGGCCAGGGAGGCCAAGAGGCTCTTCCCATGTCCTGCCCTGAACCCAACCCCGCCCCGCCCCTAGGGTGCACTCAGCACCCTCCCCACCCCCTATCCTCCTCCCACAGACTCTCCAGGCCCCCCCGACCCCCACCCCTCAGGCCAGGATCTGCTTCCAGCACCCCGCCCCCGCTACATGTGGGCAGGGGCACCCAGCAAAGGAAGGACCATTTCTGGGGAGGGCTCCCCGCCAGCCACGCTCCTCTCCGCTTGGGGACACACCTGGCCCACCTCCCTACCTGCTTTTTCGTCCATGATCGAAAAGCACCATTGAGAATTTTAGCTCCTTGGACCAAATGAGGGGGCAGCTGCTTCCCAGACTTGTGAGAACCTGGCGGGAGGTAGAGGGGTTGGGTCAGGGGAGGGTGGCCGCCTGCGGGCGACCTGGCACGGGGGTGGGGGCGCGGGCAGGGGGCGGGGTCGGGCTGGACCTCCACCCACTGCCACCTGCCCAACTGCCAACGGTCCCTCTTGGAACCTCGGGGCCCTGTCCAAGACGCCGTGTGCGGGGCAGGATGGCTCTCCCACCATCCGTCCACTGGAGTCCCCAGGCGGGCAGCCCAGCTTGCCCCTGCCTGTCCTCGGCCCATCAGAGTGAGGGGCCACGGGTATACCCACTCCTCACATGCTCCTGCACAGCTCTGGTGGCTGGGACGACCACTGTGGCCACGGGGACAAGCACCGCCTGAGATGCCCTTGGGGGCTGGGCGAGCCCCGCAGAAAAGAGACAGGGCGCCCCCTTCTGTCCCGGGAGCTCGCTGCAGCCAGAGCCGCCAGATCTCTGACCCACTGCTTCTCCGAGCCCCTGGCGGAGGGGCCGACCCAGCTGGTCAGAGGTCACCCTGTCAGGCTGTCCCCAGGGTATGGGTCTGCTGTCACTGCCCCCACCCCATCCCACCTCCCTGCCATGAGCCCCCAGTGCGGCCTCCGTGGGCACCCTCCTAGGCACGCCCTCTGCCAGGGTAAAGCCCAGGGATCTCAATTTGGGGATGGACAAGCCAAGGTCAAGGTCCATCTCTAGTTTTCCCATCTCAGACCAGAGCTCGCGTACAAAGGGCTCTGGATGAGGCGGGTGGGAACGCAGCCCGCATGCTGGGAGCCAGGCGCCGACCCTGAAGGCCGCAGTGGAGGGCGGGGATTCCAAGGGGTCCCTCAGCCGGTAGCCAGCGCCTCTCGACTTCCCCAGGGAGCCCCATCGGCAGTCACGTGAGGCGACACATGCCAGGCCTGGGAACATACGTCCCCGCCAGCGTTCTTTCCGAAACATCAACAGCCCCGCGGGCGCCATCCAGCCTCACACTGCACCGCGGGGCTTAGCCCATCCCAGGGTCTGGCCGCCCTGCCGCATGAAGGCCCAGCCATTACCCACCCCCATGTCCCCAAGCTGCACGTGCAAACCAGCCTTCTAGAGCCACCGTCAGAGACACCAACCCACACACCCGTACCTTTGAACGCCTCCAGCAGGTGCTTCCCCATGTACCAGCAGGCAGTTTCAAAGTTGGGAAACTGAGTCAGGCTGCCCAGTTTCAACCTCCTTTCCACTTCGTATGCTCTGGAAACCATAGCAAAGAATTGTCCAGGGCATTCGTCCCTGAGCAGGTGGCACTAAGGGTGAGCCCACGTCACAGCCACAGCAGGGCCATACCAAGGCTACACCACTAGGGCCACCCTCCGTGGCAGGGTGGAACAGGGGACCACATGGGAATGAGTGCCTTGCGTGAGGGCGAGCCCATGGGCCAGTGCCCAGGGAGAAGGCTTTCGACTCACCCCACACCCTCCAAGGGCCACAGAGGCTGCCCAGGGACCGGGTCACCCAGGGGCTAACTCCGGGGGGTGCCACCACGCCGGCCTGGCAGCAGGGACCTCGGCAGGCGTGCCCCTACCTCATCTGCATCTCCACGCTCAGGCTGTGCAGGAAATGTCCCGCGAAGGCCAGGCAGTCCACGGGAGTGAGCGTGGCATAAATCCACCCTGGGAGGCAGGGGTGTGGCTAGCCCTTGACTACGCCCTCAGGCCAGGCTCCCGGCCACCGCTTGGGCTCCGGTCATCCTGCCGGCCCCAGGGCCCCTGTCCGCCCTGGCTGGCTGCCCCCACCCCCCTTCCCGCTGTGTGATGGGGAGCCTGCGTCCACACTGGCATGCCTGCCTGGCACCAACCCAGGAGCTGAAGAGACCCGGCCGCCTGCCCCAGGTCGGCTGCCCAGCAGCCCCGACCCCCACACACAGGGCAAGGGTCCAGGGCAGGGTGGCCACAGCCCAGGGGAGTGGGCTCACCCCTAGATCGTCCTCGGACACGAGGCTCGGCCAGGACCCCGCCCCCCCGCCCCAGTGCCGCAGGTGATGGCAGAGCGGGAGGCCCAGGGCCAGGGCAAAGGCGGGGAGCCTGGCGGAGCGGATGGGGCGCGGCACAGGGCGCTCACCCGAGGGGATGAAGAGCGTCTGGCCCTGCTTGAGGGTGCACTTGTAACATCTGTCCACCTGGTCGGCAAAGAACATCTCGCTGTGGTTCGCCGCCGACTGCCAGCGCTCGTACAGGGAGATGTTGGCTGAAGCCGGCTTGATGAGATAGAAGATCTTCTCCCCCTGCCAACGAGAAGCCATTGGCAGAGCCCGCCGTAATGCAAGGACACTGGGGGTCCCCATGGTGGGTCTGGGCGTGAACACCATCCCTTCCCTGAAAGGTGGGGCCACGTGGGCTTTGTGATGTGTAGTCTGTGAGCAGGGACGAGTGTGGTACAAGAGCCCCAGCACGCCACACGCTGTGCTCGTGTGACCCTAGGACTGTCCCGTGTGCCACGGCGCAGCAAAGCTGGGACCCGCTGTCTCGAGTTTCAGGAAAGCTCTGCTCCTGAGAGCCTGGGGTCTGGGCTGCCCTGCCCTGCAGGATCCAGGGCTGGGATCATGAGCTGAGCCGCCCACCCCACCTCGGGCTCGGGCAGGTCGGGGGAGACCCCAGGCGGCGATTGAGCCCAAGCCTTAGAATCCCCTTGTTCGTTTGTCTTCACATCTCCCTTCTCCCCTGGCAGGAGCTTCCAGCCCGGCCCTGCACTCATGTGGGCCCCTCTTCCAGGAAGTCCTCCCAGCACTGCACTCCCCTCCTTGGGTGTGCACACCGCAGAGCCCTGGGCTGCACTCCAGAGGGCCACCTCCGATTGCTTCATGAGCCTCCCCCTCCTTAGAAACACGTGACTTGCAACCCCGCCCCTCTGCCTCCTGAGGGCCGGACCCCATGACCCTCCTGGAGAAGCCGGGCGCCGGCCCCGCTGGGCTCGTGGGGACCGCAGGCGGCCCTGCATGTGGAGCCAGGTGCGCCTACCTTGAGCACGTGGTACCAGGCGGAGGCGCCGCCCGAGTCGATGTGGAAGTCGGTGTAGCTGTCCTTCACACAGATGAGACAATACTTGGTCACCTTGGGCTTGGCCAGCAGTGCATCGTCGGGCCAGCAGTTCTCCACCCACGACAGCTTCTTGACGATGTCAGGCGGCTCCACGAAACTGGACATCCTAGGGCGGGTGCGGGAGGAGGGGCACCAGTGACGGGCTGCCCGCCGGGCCGCCGGGGGGAAAGGGGCTCCAGGATCGCGTCCCTCACCTACTTCTCCGCCCCGGACCACGCGGCATCGCTCCCGCTCTACAGACAAGCAAACTACGGTTCCCGGGGGCAGAGGGAACCCACAGGTGTAGCCGCGGCAGGATCTAACACGGGTCTCCACAGGGAACCATAGACAGCCGCCCCCTGGAGAGCTGGAGGGGTCTGTCCGGGCCCGGGGTGGGGGGCGCAGACGGCAAACGGCATGTCCCCCACGCAGCCCAGGCGCTCCAGGCATCGCTTGGAGAAAAGCGGCTGCTCTCCAGAACGGGCCAGGGGGCTGGGGGTCACTGTCAAGCCAGCTGACTGCCTCCCAAGGAGGACACTGGAAGGCAAAGGTGGCCTTTCCGATGAAATGTCACTGTCCTGATTAAAACACACGGTGCCGCGTCACCGCCGCGCAGCCGGCAGCCCCGTGCAGTGAGAGCCTGGTGTCCTCGCCGCCCCAGGCGGGACAGAACCGCACAGCTCTGCACTGAAGGCCATGCCCGCAGGACAAGACGGTCATGAAGCACAGGCCCGACCCAGCCGCCCCAACCTCAACGGCCTTAGAAGCAGACCCTCTTCCTTTAACTCTCCACCATGTCCCCAGCTAGTGTCCCCCTCCCTGTTCCCTAGAGCCCTCCTTGACCAGTCCAGGCCCCTGGTGGCCCCAGACCCTCCACGGCCACAGGAGAGGGGGCCTGGCCCCTGCTGCCCTGGGGCCGTCTCGGCCCTCCGCACACCACACACCAGGGCCTCCCAACACGGCCACAAGTGTCCTTCTTTCCCTGCCTGATGGCTCCTCGGGTGCAAAGCCAGCCTCTTCTCCTGCCGCCAAGGCCAGCGGCTCCCTGCTGTCTCCCAGGGCGGAGGGGCGGTGTCCCAAGGCTCCCAGATAGCTGAGGCTACTGTGGGTGCTGCGCAGAGGTGACCATGCATGTCCGCATCACCGACAGCAGGCACATCACTCTCCATCTGTCACAGCAGGTGCCTCCAGGGTCAGGGGACATGTGGGTCGCTGCAGGATCCCCAAGCCCGCAGATCCTGAGACCGCCACAGATGGCCTGTGTGGTCAGGCCCAGCCCTTGCAGCCCCAGCCGATGTCCCTGGGGACAGACCACACTGATTACATGGAGACCACCCTCTCCCTCTCCGAAGGTGTAGACCAGAGTCCCGGCTGCTCAACGGCCCGGCGGGAAGTGTGCATGACCCCCGTGGTCCTCAGATCGGGCCTGAGGAGCCCGGAGGCACCACACATTCTCTGCCAGCAAAGGGGTGGCTCCGAGAGGCCCCAGGGGAAACCCCAAGCCAAAGCACCCACTGCCCCAGCTCTGCACCCCTCCACTCTCTGTGAAGACCCCAGGCTGCTCACAGGCCAAGCTGAGGGCGACGTTCCCGAGTGTGCTCTCTGGGAGCAAAGCAACACGCCCGTCACAGCTCAGCCCTCCTGTGAACTCGCGGGCAGCGGCTTTGTCCCGATACCGTAAGCCATCCTATTTCCCTCTATGCCCTTGCGCTCACGAAGCTCACACGGAACCCAGCAGCCGCTTGTAACACCCTGTCGGGGCTCCTGGCACAGCTCTGTATTCTCCGTCTCCGTGAGCCTTCCAGGAGCTCTCTCCTACCCGCCCTTCTGCCCACGAGCTATCTGGCTATGTATGCCCTGAGCTTTCCAGAAGTCAGCAAGACGGAAAGGACCCAAAAGTGAAATCACGCTTAAACGAAACCATCGCCCCCGAGTCGGGCCCTGCGGTGCACGAGGGGGCAGCTGGAGAGCAGCAGGGACTGGGCAGAGGGGCAGGAAAGGGGGCACGGTGCCACGCAGAGCCGGGGTCCTGGCCCGCCTCCACGACACAGAAGCCTGGACCTCGGTGGGCCCCAGCCAGCCACGGAGCCTCCTGCCGGGCCCCCCGCCCTGAGAAGAGCGGCGAGCTGGGCAGGCACAGCCGGTGGAGCTCGGGCTGAGGCGGCAGGAGGAGCAGGGGCACAGCACGAGCCCGCGGGGCTGCAGGGGTGAATTCGAGGCTGCGCCTGTGGACGTGTGCAGGCCCATGGGCCAGAGGTGACCTGTGTGCACGGGTAGGGACGTCTGTGGCTGTCTGCCAGAGTGCGTGAGTGTGAGCATGCACCTTTGGGAAGAATCGACAGCACGCTGTTAACCTCCCCGGCTCTTTCCGGGAAGGGGGACGGGCGGCCGGAGGAGGATTCGGCCCTTGGCCGCTCATTTTCTGTTTGAATTTGTCACAATGCCTAAGAAGAGACCCCACCAACGAGCACCGCGGCCGGCCCCGGGCCTGGCGGGCGCTCACCTGGTGTCGGAGAACTCGAGGCTGGTGAGGTTGAGCACCCGCTTGCGGTTGGTGCTGTAGTAGTAGTCCACAAACTCCTTCAGCTTCATCTTGCAGTCCTTCTGCTTGGCGACGTCCGTCACGTCCACACTCCGCTCCGGGCCTGCGGGCAGGGCAGGGGGGCGGTGAGCGGGGCCAGACATGCCGGGGAGGCCGCTGGCATGCGGGCCCCAGAGACAGTGGCTGCGATAGCGAGTGAAAACACAGGACGCCAGGCACCCGTGAACCTCAGATAAGCAAACGACAAATACGTTGTTAGTCTGAGCACGTCCCAAATAACGCCTGGGACATGCTTAAATTTTAAAAAGTTAAAAAATCAAAAAATCCTATGTTTCTAGGGCACCAACTTATTCTGAAATGGGTAAAAAAAAAAGGAAAAACATTTTCCTGCACTTTCTGTAGCTGACAAGGAAAAGATCAGATTAAGAATGACTGGTGACAGGAGGCTGCAGACAGCCCAGGACCTGGCGAGGGCGAGCGCGTCCCGTCTGACTCGTAAGTACTTGTAGGACAAAGACACACAGAACTCACAGCCTCAGCCGTCCCGACAGTCTGCCAGGGCCTCGTGGAGCCCAGCTGCGGGCACAGAGGAGCTGGGCCCCCGTCACCGGCTCAGGCATCCCCCGCGCCCCCGAAGGAGTCCCGCCGTCCACCTGAAGGCAAATCTGAGCATCTGCCCAGGCGGGGTGGGAACCACCGGGGACACAGGAGCGGGTTACGGAACACCACAGGCATGCTGTGGGCCAAATACCCCACGTGGGACGTTCTAGACCAACGACATGATCCTCCAACAACCTCGGGAACAGGGAAACACCAAATGCAGTGTGCGATTCCCACGGCCTGCCCGGAAGGCGCACGCTGGGCCCCAAGGGTAACTGAGGCAGGGCTCTGGTGCGAGTCATCGGCGCCGTCAGCGCTGCCGCATGCAGGCCTGGGCCCTGACAGCATTCTCACATCATCTGTCAGAGCCGTCAGCAGGATGACATGGGCTCACGGGTGGGGAGAGCTCAGGGAGTGCCCGGCGCCTGGCAGGCAGGCCCTAGACTCTAGCCGCCACTCCAGGGGTGCAGCCTGGCCCAGACACTGGGCGCTTCTCTTGCCCTGCCACGGGGGGCCTGGGCATTCTCAGGGTCTTCCCTCCTCTTGCACTGGCCACCCAGCCATCCCCATGAACGCCCCGAGCCCCAGCCACCATGAGGGCCTCAGAGCCTGGGCCGCATGGGCCGCAATCCCACGGGCATCACCGCTGGGGGGAGACAGCCTCACAGACCATGGCCAAGCACACACGGGCACTGCCCTCCACCCACAGCTGCTCCGACAAGGGCGTCCACAGCGCTGGGAGCTGCCAGGGGACATGAGGCAGGCTGGACAGGAGAGCACCAGTGGAACCAGAGGGATCCAGAGAGGAAGGGTCCCGGGGTGGACAAGGGAGGCTGAGCCCCAGGCTGGCCCGGGAGGGGCTGAGGAGGCTGCAGCACAAACCTCAGAGGAAGGGGCCCCTCACAGCCAGCAGAATGAAAGGGCCCCTCCCAGCCCCCATTTTGCAGCCAGAATAACTGAGGGGGGACAGCCAGGGTCACACTCCATTTAGTGCAACATGTGTTCTAACTCCCGGAGGTAGCACGTGGTATAGGGACCAACCAGGGCCTTCGGCAACCAGGCCACTCACCCACGTAGTTTTCGACGTCGCTGACATAAAAGGTGGGGGCCGGGACCGCCAGGCCCAACCCGTCTTTCTTGGGGACGAGGATGGGCTCAGCAAAGCCGTGCTCCTCCATGTAGCCCACAGTGAGCTGGCTGCCCGGCACACGGACCACCACGTCTTCCGCGCTGTGGGAAAAGCGGGGGTCGGGGGTCATGCCAGCCAGTGCCCCCGCCCTGCAGCTCCGGGACCGGCCTGCCTATGGCTTCGGGGCCAGAAACACGCAGCCCCAGCTCCTGCCATACGCCTCCCGCATCCTGGGAGGAGGCCTTGCCTGTGGCCCCACACCCGGGGCTCCCAGGGCGGCCACAGGGCACAGACAGGGACCTCAAAGGTCCAGGAAGCCCAGGATGGGGACACCCCAAGACCAACCCTCCCGCCATGGCAGAGAAGGGCAGAAGTGTGAGCGAGCTCTCTCCTCCTCCTCCCCTGCTCTACCTGCCCACCCTTCACGCCCCGGGACTCCTCCCTAGTGCTCGATGTCACACCCTGCATAGGGCTGGGGTCGGGCCTGAGGACACGGCAGATGGAGACAAACCCCTCTTCAGGGAGAGCCCACCCCTGAGACAAGCCGAGCACAGGACCCGGGGGCAGCTGTGTGCTGGGCACTGCCTGGGGGACCAGGGACCTCCGGGACCCAGCTGGAACACACTGGTGGTGACCCTGGAGACAGACTTTCATTAGAGGGGCAGGCGAGGCTGTAAGCCCACAGCTGACAGCAGAGCTGCGGCGGGGGGTGGGAGTGGGGATGGTGACAGGAGTCCACATCAGAGCGGCCTGTCCAGGCCTGGAGGGTCAGCAGGGAGCAGCACGGGCCCTGGAATGGGAAGAATGTGGCCAGGGTGAGCAGGGACGAGGAGCCCGGCGGCTGGGGGCCTGTCTGCCCTGGTGGAGGGCTTCTGCCTCATGCCAAGAGCACCGGGGAGCCACGGGACGGCTTGAGCTGGGCAACCATAGTTGGCAGTCAGTCCGGATGCTGTGCGGACGGACAGGGGGCTGCAGCAGGAGCAGGATGGGCACCTTGACTGTGGGGGAGGAGGCTCGGCACGGGCTGCCCAGACCAGGGGGCGGCAGTGAGTGAGAGGGTGGAAGAACAGGGGCTGCGCGACCCAGGGGCTGGGGCCATCGTCTGAGGGCTGGAGGAGAGCGGGCGTGTGCAGGCAGCAGCCCAGAGCGGAGCTGAAACAGATGCGGGCTGAGGCAAGTGTCAGATTTGCCACAGAAGCACCCGTCGGACAGACGGGGTGGGAGCTCAGAGGACTGGAGGCTGGGGAGGGAGGCTGAAGCCGCCGTCCACGGGGCAGTCTGGGCAGCCAGGGGAACGGGCATG
Source organism: Potos flavus (assembly GCA_028534135.1). NCBI lineage: Eukaryota > Metazoa > Chordata > Mammalia > Carnivora > Procyonidae > Potos > Potos flavus. The sequence goes on along the minus strand of CM052892.1, from coordinate 77,409,852 downwards.
AATTCTGAGGGCAGAGAGACAGCAGGGACCAAACTCCCAGGGAGAGCGGTCAGCAGGAGAGGAGGCTGGGCAGATGGCGGTGTCGCAGCTCCAAGGAGGACGGGGCTCGAGAAGGGGCCCCAAGCCCACGTCCCGCCCAGGAGCCCGTGAAGGTAAGGATCGAGAAGACCCCCGGGGTTGGAGCACGTGGTGACAGGGCGTTAGGCACGGACCGGGCACGAGTGGCACGTGAGTGAGGAGGAGGGATGCAGTGAGCAGCAGCAGGGAGCAGCTCCAGGAACACAAGGAAAGGGCAGAGTCAGCCGTGGGAGGCGCCGGACAACCCCGAATCCCCTCGTCTCATGCAACCCCACGCACCAGGCAGACCCAGAACGGTCCTGTGGGGACTGGCTGCCGTGGGAAACCATGCGCTCTGAAGGCCCCGCCCCACAGACGGAGGTGGACCACGGGCGCCGGCAGACCCACCTGCCAGAGCGCAGGTCCGAGCACTGAAGGCAACAGACAACTGGGCAAGAGGGTTTCAGACAAACACACTGAACGCATTCACAGGGTAGTGGAAGGATGGGGCAGAGAGCAGGGAGGGAGGAAAACAGAGCGGGCAGCATTGACGATGTGTGAGCAGAAAGTCTAGACATGAAAAACATCATTTTTGAAAAATTTTAAAAACTCGATGCATTCAATGGTCGCTGCCCGGGAAAAAATGGTGAATTTGATGAAATATCTGAAAAATAATATATAGAATGGGAAAGAGGTACCATTAAAAAAGAAAACAACACTTTTCAGAACTGAGGTAAGATATGACTCTTTAAATTTAAAGAACTTACTGAATCGTTAGTAGAATTAATAAAAACCAAATGCGCATCTGGGAGCATTGTAGCATATCTGTGGTACATCAAGGACAAGGGGACAATCTTAATGTTTTCAGAGAAAAAAGCCAGATTATTTACCAAGCCAACCCAAACAAACAAAACACCAACTACTAGACTGACAACAGACATCTCATGAGCAATGAGAGATGCCAAAAGACAACAGAATAGTATCTTTAAAGGATGCAAGGAAAATAACTTTTACTCTCGAATTTTAGATCCAATTTAGAAAAATCAGAATCATTTAAGAGTAAGGATGAAACGAAAACATTTTCAAAAACGGAGACTATTTCTATAAGCTTTTACTGAACCACTAAAGGATAACAATTCAACAAGAGGGAAAGCAAACCTAGAAGAAAGAAATGAGACTCAAGAAATAATGGAAAATTGTGCCATGGATTTCTCACAACCCCTATCGAAATACCCGCACACTTCTCTACAGAAACTGACAAGCTGAACTTGGAATGCTGAATGGAAATGCAAGGCACCCAGATGACCAAAATAGTCTTTTAAAAGAAGAACAAAGTTGAGGACACTTACCAATTTCAAAATTCACTCCAAAGCTACAGTAATCAAGACTGTGTGGTGCTGGCATGAGAAGAGAGAAGAGACATATGGGTCAGTGGAGCAGAATCAAGTGTCCAGAAATAAACCCAAACATCTATGGTCAACTGCTTCGCATCCAAGAATGCCAAGACAACTCAGTGGGGAAAAAAGTCATCTCAATAAATGGCACGTGGGAGAACTGGATGTCCACATGCAAAAGAATGAAGTGGGATCCCTACCTCATATCATATACACAAATTAACTCAAAGAGAGTTGAAGACCTAAATATAAAAGCTAGAACCATAAAACGTTCAGAAGAAAACACAGGCATAAATCTTCATGACCCTGAATTTGGCAATGGTTTTTCAGAAGCCAAAACCATGAGCAACAACAACAAAATAAATAAATTAGACCCCATCAAAATTATAAACATTTGTGCTTCAAAGGACACCATCAAGAAAGTGGAAAGGCAACCCACAGAATGGGAGAAGATATCCGATAAATGACAAGTATCCAGAATATGTAAAGAACTATTGCAACTCAACAAGAAAAAGACAATCAATTCATTAGACAGGGTTAGAGTAACTCGGAGCTGACTTCTGGTTTCAACTTCAACACGTAAAGAGCTTGGACATGGTCGCTCCTGTCCTCGCAATTAAAAAAAGGCTGAACAAACTGAAAATCAATCAATTTTCTTAGATTCACAGGTAATTAGAGTTATAGGGCAAACAGCCACCCCCAAAATCTGCAGCGACGGGCAAATACAAAAAATCACAACCAAGATAAGCTTACCTGAAGCAGAAGCTGCTGGAGGCGGTTAGTGGGAGGAATACTTAAATGGTAATCTTTGACAAAGTGCACAGGTTGAATGTGAACTAGCTTCAGAGTTAACAACTCATGGGGGCTCCATCTCAGAGGAGACCCAAACTTTCTTGGGTTTTACCTCAGGATGTCCTGGTGAAGATCTCCTACTTCAGGCAGGGTTGGGGGGAAGCGACTATGTTTTTCCTCCAGAACAAAAGTCTACCTTCCAGGAGAACTGACTTAACCAGGTCCTCATCCTACAGGGGGAAGGGCCAGTGGCCTCCTCCAGCCCCTACTAGGTTTCTGCCTCAGTAAAGCAGAGAAAAAGCAAAGACCAAGAAATGCTTCCAAAGGTGGCAGCCCAGAGCGTCAGGCCCACTGAAGCACGGAGGTTTACTATTCACTTACAGAACATGTCCCCTCCACACACCCTGACTGCCATATGGCAGCAGAACAGTGGAGCGTAATGGAGAGAGCTGCAAGACAGATTCCACTGAAGAAGGAGTTGTTAGGGAAGCCCAAAGAAAACAGGAGAGGAGGAAAAAACAAGGAAACTACGAGAAAGTGATGTGTCTGGCACCTACGGTCGCAGTGGACACAGCCCAGTCCCCGGTCATGTCGACATGAAACCTCACTCTAAATGCATAAGGACCTCAGCTCATTTGACTCAATCCATCATGTCTAGCTTTCAACAACAAAAAAAAATTACAAGGCACGCTGAAAGGCAAGAAATCCATAGTATGAAGACACAAAGCAAAGCACCCTCCACTGGTCAGAATGGCTACAATCAAAAAGACAAGAAATAATAGGTGTTGGCGAGGACTTGGAGAAAGGGGAGCCCTCGTGCACTGTTGGTGGGAATGCAAACCAGTGCAGCCACTGTGGGAGTCTGTATGGAGGCTCCTTAAAAAATAAGAAATAGGGATACCACATGGTCCAGTAATCTCACTAATGGGTATTTACCAAAAGACAATAAAAACACTAATTCAAAATGATGCACCCCGAGGTTTACAACGCGGTTACTTACAAGAGCCAAGAGATGGAAGCTGCCCAAGTGTCCACCCGTATGTGAATGGTCTATATACACACTGGGATGGTCTAATATACACACTGGGAGGGCCTATATACACACTGGGAGGGCCTATATACACACTGGGAGGGCCTATATACACACTGGGATGGTCTATATACACACTGGGATGGTCTATATACACACTGGGAGGGCCTATATACACACTGGGATGTGTATACACCCTGGGATGGCCTATATACACACTGGGATGTGTATACACCCTGGGATGGTCTATATACACACTGGGATGTGTACACACACTGGGATGGTCTATATACACACTGGGATGGTCTATATACACACTGGGATGTGTATACACACTGGGATGGTCTATATACACACTGGGATGGTCTATATACACACTGGGATGGTCTATATACACACTGGGATGTGTATACACCCTGGGATGGCCTATATACACACTGGGATGGCCTATATACACACTGGGATGTGTATACACCCTGGGATGGCCTATATACACACTGGGATG
>CM052892.1:77387171-77405574 GCA_028534135.1 Potos flavus | reverse complement strand
GATGGTCTATATACACACTGGAATGTGTATACACACTGGGATGGTCTATATACACACTAGAATGGTCTATATACACACTGGAAATGGTCACTCCTGTCCTCACAACAAGAAAAAGGCTGAACAAACTGAAAATCAATTAATTTTCTTAGATTCACAGAGAATTAGGGTTATAGGGCAAACAGCCACCCCCGAAAACTGTGGCAACAGGCAAATACAAAAAATCAAATACAGGGGTGCCTGGGTGGCTCAGTGGGTTAAAGCCTCTGCCTTCGGCTCAGGTCATGATCTCAGGGTCCTGGGATCGAGCCCCGCATCAGGCTCTCTGGTCGGCGGGGAGCCTGCTTCCCCCTCTCTGCCTGCCTCTCTGCCTACTTGTGATCTCTCTCTCTGTCAAATAAATAAATAAAATCTTAAAAAAAAAACAAACACAAAAATATTACTCAGCCATAAAAAAGAATGAAATCTTGCCATTTGCAATGACATAGACGAAGCTAGAGAGCCTTATGCTAAGCGAAAGAAGTCAGAGAAAGACAAATACTGTACGATTTCACTCATATGTAAAATTTAAAAAACAAAACAAATGAACATAGGGAGGAAAATGAAGTGAGGCAAATCAAGAAACAGACTCTTCACTATAGAGAACACACTGATGGTCACGAGAGGAGAGGTGGGTGCGGGGGCTTGGGGGAAATAGGGATGGGGATCAAGAGTACACTTATCCTGATGAGTACTGAAGTGATGTATAGAATTGTTGAATCCCGGGGCGCCTGGGAGGCTCAGTCCGTTAAGCATCCAACTCTTGGTTTCAGCTCAGGTCATGATCTCTGGGTCCTGAGCTCAAGCTCCACGTCCATCTCCAGGCTCAGCACAGAGTCTGCTTGAGATTCTCTTTCTCTCCCTCTTCCTCCCCCCTGCCCCTCCCCAGCTCATGTACTCTCTCTCTCTCTCAAATAAATAAAATCTAAAAAAACTGTTGACTCTCTCTCTTATACACCTGAAACTAACATAATATTATGCTGTATGTTACTTATACTTCAATTAAAAAAATAAATAAAAAGTTTTAAAAATATCAGAACATAGCTCACATATAGCACAGAATTTGGAATTATCAGATAGGAAATTTTTTAAAACTGGGGTGCCTGGGTGGCTCAGTCAGTTAAGCCTCTGCCTTCAGCTCAGGTCATGATCTCAGGGTCCTGGGGTCCAGCCCTAAACTGGACTCCCTGCTCAGCAGGGAGTCTGCTTCTCCCTCTCCCTCTGCCCCTCCCCACCGCTCGTGCACACATGCATGCTCTCTCTCTCTCTTTCTTTCAAATAAATAAAAAACATCTTTAAAAAATAAAACTTTAAAAAATTATGATTAATATGTTAGGAATGCTAGTGGAAAAAGTGGACAACATGCAAGAATGGAAGGGAAATATAAGTAGAGAAGTGGACACTCTAAGAATCAAAAATAAATGATAGAAATAAATTAAAAACTGTAACAGGGATGAAGAATGCCTTTGATGGGCTCATCAGTAGAGTGGACATGGCTAAGAAAAGAATCAGCGAGCTAGAAATTAAGTCAATAAAATCTGCCCCACCTGAAACGCAAAGAGGAAAAAGAATGAAAAAGGTAGGGAACAGAATATGCAACAAGTGGAGAACAATTGCAGAAAGAGTGTATGATGGGAATCCCAGGAAGAGAAACAGAGAGAGGAGCAGAAGAAATGTTTGAAGTAATAATGGCTGAGAACTGTCTAAAAATAATGACAGACGTGAAACCACAGATCCAGAAAACGCAGACAACACCAAGCAGGATAAGTACCCCAAACTATTCCTAGGCATGTCACCATCAAACTGCAAAAAATGAAAGAGACAGTATCTTGAAAAAGGCCACATGAGAAAGATCTACTTCTGCCATGACAGTGTGAAGAGCGCTGACCCACACTCCAGCAAAACTGGTATAAATTATTTGGGAAAAACATTCAAGACCTCTGGAAATGGTTCTAAGAGCAAACATCAAATGAAGGAACACCTAGTCGAGAAAATCTATGAAAACTTGGTAGGAAAGGCAAAAGCATGTGACCACTCCTCCCTTCACCTCCCTGGCTTGGCGAGGAGACTCCCCTCTGGGAAGGCTGCAGCCAAGGACACAGGAATGCTGGATGGGAGGGCTCCCCAGCTTCCAGGCAGAGGGCTTTCCTCCTGGAGGAACTGGACGGCAGCCTTTCTCATCCTGCCCCAGCTGTCTATTGCTGATTCTAAGTGTTGGGTGAGGGCAGCCAAGACATGGGGGCTCCCTTCTTCCACCTGGCCCACAGGTGCTGAGACCAGACCCTGAATGTGGCACCCTGAGAATACTGGGGCCCTGGTCACCCTTGTCCAGCCTCTTCTATTCAACATTCTACTAGAAGTCCTAGCCAGAGCAATTAGGCAAGAAAAAAAAGAGTAACACAGATCGGAAGGGAAGAAAGAAAATGATCTACTCACAGATGACATGATCCTGTATATAGTAGGTCTACTAAAAAGCTATTAGAAATAATAAATTAGCTCATCAAGGTTGCAGGATACAAGACCAATATACAAAAGTCAACTGTATTTCAGTATGGTAGCAATGAAATAAAATTAAGAAAGCAGTTCCACTTAAAAGACATCAAGAAGAATAAATTATTTAGAAATAAATGTAATTAAAGAAGTACAAAAAAAAAGAAGTACAAAACTTATTGATGGAAATTTAAAAGATCTCAATAAATGGAAACTGTCCATGTCCATGGGTCAGAAGACTAAGCATTTTTAGATGACAATATGCTGATTCTACTGCTTTACAGATTCACCATAATCCTTATCAGCAGACTTCTCTGTAGACTTGACAAGCTGAAACTAAAATTCGTATGGAACTGCAACAGACCTGGAATGGCCAAAACGATCTTTAAAAAGAAAAACAGTGTTGGAGGACTCAACACTTCTTCATTTCAAAACATACTGCAAAGCACAGTAATCCGGACAGTGTGAGACTGGCCTAAGGGTAAACAGAGATTAGCGGAACAGAACTGAGTGTCCAGAAATAAATGCATACACTTACAGCAAAGGGCCAAGACAATTTAGTAGAAAAAGAACTGTCTTTTTATAAATGGTGCAGGGACAAAATGGAGAGCCACATGCAAAAAAAAAAAAAAAAATAGATCCTTACTGTACACATATGAAGAAATTGACTCAAAATGTATCAAAGACCAAACTGTAAGACCTAAAAACTATAAAACTCTTAGAAGAAAACATAGGGATAAATCTTCACGACCCTGGGTTTAGACCTGGCAAATGAGCCTCAGCTACGACAACAAAAGTACAAATAACAAAATAAAAAATGGATAAACTGGACTCCATCAAAATGACAAACGTTTGTGCTTCCAAGAACACAACTGAGAAAGTGAAAAGTCTACAAAATGAGGTAAAGCATTCACAAATCATATCTGTTAAGAGACTTCTAAAATAAGGAAAGAATTCTTATGACTCAATAATAAAAAGACACAAAAAATTAGAAATAGGCAAAGGGTCTGAATTGACATTTCTCCACGGAAGACCTAAAAATAACTAGCATGCACGTGAAAAAATGTTTGAAGTCACTCATCATTAGGGAAATGGATCAAAGCAGAAAGAACACTTCGCACCTCCAAGGATAGTTAGAATCAAAGCGCCAGCACCCCCTGCTGGTGGGATCGGAAAGCGGTGTAACCACTTTGGAAAACCCGCGGGCAGTTCCTCAGACAACAGAATACAGAGTTACTCCTAAAAACATGAAAACATATGTCCAACAAGATCTTGTACAAGAATGTTTACAGTGGAAATATTCACAGTAGCCAAAAATCAGAAATAACCCAAATGTGCCTGCTGATGAACGGATAAACAAAATGCGGTCCATCCATACAATAGAATATTAAATAAAAGCTTCGGGGTGATGAAAACGTTCTCAAATTGGCTGGTGGTGGTGCACACATCTGTGAATACACTAAAGACCACTGAATCGTACACTTCAATCGGGTGGATCATATGGTATGTGAGTTATACCTCAGGGAAAGTGGGGGAGAAGAAAGAAGCCAGAGGAGGGAAGGACCTTCTCCACACAGGTCACAGGTAAGAGTCACACTGGATCAGAAATCACGCATGCAAGAAGACAGGGGAGCGAAATGTTTGAACTGTTAAAAGGAAAAACTCCACCACATAGGATTCTGTGTCCAGTGAATTACTCTTCAAAAGTCGAGGGAAACAAAGACATTCTCAGACAAACAAAAAAGTCTTCTAGGCGCGAGGGGCCAAGGGGACCCAGAGCCTTGACCCCGACCCTGCCCTCCGCCCTCACGTGGGACACAGGTGCGAGCGGGGAGTGCCCTGAGATGGGGACCTGGAGACAACCTGCCAGGCCCAGGGGCACGGAGGAAAGCCCAGGCCCGTGGGGGCTGGGAACTGCCATGTCTGGAGGGTGGTCTTAAGCAGGACTCCAGGCCCCACTGCTCGACTGGACATAACCTGAGGACAGCAGCCTCTCCCTTAGGACGGCTCCGTGCAAAGGGCCACACCAGGTGGGGGAGCTAAGGGTCCCCAACACCTGTGTCTGGAAGTGCTACGAAGGGAGAGGCTGCCCCAGAGCCAGGGGTGCGTAGGGTTTCGGGGGGCTGCACCAGTCCCCTGGAGGGAAGGCCACGCCCCTGAGCGCCCGGAGGGTGAGGCCGCTGCCGCCCACCTGGGGAAGGTCCGACTCCGCAGCTCCTTGATGAAGAGTTGGCTGCCATTCTGCACGGGTTTCACGTCGGGCGTCTGCCCCGGGCCGTGTTTGTGCCAGGCCCTCTTCTTCTTCACTGTAGGGAGACGGGGGCAGCTCAGGGACCCAGCCAGGAGGGCAGCCAAGGAGCCGTCAACACCCCAAGACTCAAGCCTCCCTAGAGGCAGAGCCCTCGAGGTCCCTCAGGGGCCCGGCCCACCCGCCTCTCTCACCCCCATGACCTGTCCACCCACCCCGCCCTGCACCTGCCAAGCCCCTGGCTCAGTGACCACACCCAGAGCTAGGGTGGCCTGGGACCCTGTCCACCGGCGCCCAGTCTGCTGAGAGCGCATCGCGTCAGAGGCACCTACCGGGAAGTCCCACCAAGGTCGGCTTTCGGGACACCTCCCCTCTGACCTGTCCTCAAATACTGCAAACCCTATCACCTCCCTGCTGGGACCTCTGCTGTCCCAACAGCCCCCAGCTGAGGCAGAGGCACAGAGAGGTACAGAGAGCTCCCGCCGTCCTCACCCCCGAGCTGTGCGCACCTCATGCTCCCCGGTGTGTCCACCCCTGCTCACCACCCCCCTGCCTGCTCTCTCCGACTCCTGTCCCACACGTGCTCCCAGGACACTGGGCACCCTGCGTCGGACTTTTTATAGGCAAGTGTGTGCAGGTGCCCCTCCTGGATCGTGACACATTTGCAGGCACGTGCACAAGCACACACACATGTGCACACACACGCGCACTCACACACCCACACTGGACCGCAAGCTCAGGAAGGGAGGGAAGTGATTTCCTTGTGGCCCCCGCCCCCGCTCAGGGCAGCCACTGGTGACTGAGAGTGAGGACAGCACTGGCATGCAGACCTGTCCCTGGAGGCTGCGGGGCGGGGTCTGGAACAGGCTGGATGAGACTGGCCGTGAGGGACTGCCGCTCGGCCCTCCAGATGCCCGTCCTTCACAAACAAGGACAGGGAGGGGCTCCCACCGCTCCCCACCTCCCGTCCGGTCACAGACCCCTGAGACTGTCTCCAACAATGACGCGACATCTCCGTCGCTCTTGGTTTGCCGTGGCCAGGGTCTGAGTGGATGTTACCAAAACCTGGCAAGACCCTGCAGAGGGAGGCCTCCGAGCTGGAGCTTCTGGCGGCACGCCCGCCCAAATCTTTCCTGCCCCGCCATCTTGTCACTGTGTGACCTTGCGCAAGTCACTGGGCATCTCTGTGCTGTATCTTCAACAGAGAGGGGCTAGTCCCAGCCTCCCGGACTCCTCATGAGCCACAGGAGGCACACGATGTGCAGCCCCCCACCTGCCCCAGGAGCTCTTGGGGGGCACACTGTGCAAGCACGGCCCCTCCTCTTGGCAAGGCTGCTTGGGCTGCAGGCCTTTGTTCACAGGGCTCAGTCCTGCTCCGGAACCCTGGGCTCCCCGCCCCCCATGCCCACGGCACCTGGATGGCCCAGCACCAGTGGGCACAGCGGGGAGAGGGACCGTTTGTGAATGGCGGGTCTCTTGGGCACTGCACAGGCCCCTCAGGGCCCACTGAGCAGCCCAGCTCTGCATGGGGGTTGCCAAAGCCACAGGTGGCCTGGGTGGGCCTCGGCAATCGGCGGCCCACACCAGCCGGGGTCTCCCTGCCTGCCCCCAGGGGAGGGGAGCCAGGCTCTTGGGGGGCCCACTTACCAGGGGTCCAGCGTGTCCAGGGCCTTGAGGAAGAGGAAGGGGAAGCCAGGCCACACGCTGGCAGCCGTGAGCGACACGGCACGGAGGGGAGACCAGCGGAGAGACAGGCATCCCCGTGCAGTCTGGAGGGCAGCAGAGCACCCCACGTGGGCCCCACAAGGTCCTCCAACACTGGCCCCCGCATCTGCCCCTTACTCCACTTCCCAAGGTCTCCCCGTGGAAGGCGTGCAGAAGCCTGAGGATGCAGATCCCCAGTAGGAGGGCCCTGGCCCAGGAGGCCATGTGGGGAAACTGAGTCCTAGAGGGCAGCCGGGGGACAGGGATGCCGGTATAAAGGGCAGTGTGGGAAAGCAGCAGCAGCCCCGTCCTGGCGGTGGCTGGCCGTAAGTACCAGGAAGGGTCGCCTGTACTTGCCTTTGAGCAGCAATATGGGGCAGCAGGGACCCCCAGCACAGGAGCGGGGTCTCAGGCAGCAGGTACATGTGCCCCCAACAGTTCGCAAGCTCACGGTCAGGGAAAGGTGCTTCCAGGACGTGCAAAGACGTGCGAGAAGTCACATGGTGTATGAACACCAATGCCCACGTCAGCCCCAGAGCACAGCCCCGCCCTCCATCAGGACACTCAGTGCCGTTGTGGGAACAGGCCGGGTCTCCTGGCTCCAGTCTCAGTGTGTCCCTGGCCCTGCCCCAGGGCCGCACGCCGTGACGGCAGCCCCTACCTGCTCAGCCGCGCCCGCCCTGAGCTTTCCCCGGGGCTCAGAAGGGGTTACGGCAACCATCATCGGCATGTGTCTGCTGTCGGGCAGGGACCAGAGTGGCCTCTGGGTGAGCACAGCAGCCTCGCTCTGAGCACCAGCACTGCTGGCCCCTGGCGGTACGAGGGAAGGTAGGAGCCCAGGAAGCTTCCTGCCGCTCACAGGAACTTGGCGGTGCTTCACCGCGTGCTGACTCCGTGCCGGGGGCTGGAGGATGACAGCCGAACCAGGGCAGCCGCCCGGCCACCAAGGGATGACGGCACACGGGCCAGGCACACAGAAAGCTTTGCAAGAAGGAGTGGTGACAGCACACCGGCCTCACAGGGCTTCCCGAGTGCTGGCACCGCGGCCAGCCTCAGTCCACCGACCAGGGGTGTGGGCCCCCTCCCTCGTCCCACAGGACTCACCCCACAGGAGCTGCCCTGTAATGGACAGCAGGAGGGAGGCTCTCCTTGAAGGAGGGTGACAGGACTTCTGGTGGCCTGGGGCCAGCTGTGGTCCCTCCCCGCCCCACCCCCACTCCAGGGTCAGCATCCAGACAGCACCTTTTATGAGCACCCAGGCCCCCCAACCCAGGCCAGAAACCAGAGGCCACATTAATACCCCCATGCCATCTGTCTTGCCCCGAGGCCAGCCCCCCACCAAGGTACCTGCAGACCAGGGCATACCCCCTACATGGGCTCAGCCTTGAAACCCACTCCTAGAAGGGACATGAGCCCCCAGTGGAGCCACACTGGATAGCCTGCTCCCAAGGAGCCCCCAGAGGGTGCACCGCACCCCCAAGGGACCAGCAAGCAGTTTGAGACAGGGACTCTCCCTGCAGAAGGTACCAAGAAAGGGACAGCAGATCCCCATCATGGCATGGGCAGCAGGCAGTGGGCAGGGCCAGGCAGCCTCCCGGACAGCCGCAGCACGGTGTCCCCATCTCGGATGGGCCTGGCCCCTGCAGGTGCTGGAATGTGAGGCCCCTGCCCAGGCCCGTGAAATGGGGTCTTTGCACAGGCCAAGTGGCCTCAGCCGCAGCCCTGGGCGGGAGCCCACCAAAACGGGCTGCAGTGACGAGTCCACGGGGACAGTAAGCAAGGCCGGCAGTGGTCCCCAGGCACCAGGGTGCAAGTACCCGGGCACTTCCCCCAGCAGGCCAGGCCAGACCCTGTACTTACGGGTAGACTTCCCATGGGTTTTCTCGCAGTTTGGGCAGTGGTATATGTCGATGTCCGGGGCCTCCTCCTCTTCCACTCCCACACAGCTGAAACGGAGGAAGTATAGATGTAGCCAGTGGTCAGCACCTCCTCGGGGCCTTCCCCTGCAGAACTCGGGCAGCTGCTGTCCACCTCTCAGGAGGGGGCCACCATGCGCACAGGGGGAGCAGAACATGAGCCAGGACAGCGGCCCACAGGGACAGGAGGGGGCATGAGAAGGAGGGAGGGTGGGAGGGAAGGAGGAGCAAGGAAGGCCTTGCTGTGTGTGACCAGGCTACGCAGAGGGCCGGGCCGTACCAGGGGCCCACCTGCACGACAGCCACCACTGTCCTGTCACCACAGAGCGGAGGAGGCCAAGGGGGTCTCGGAGAGGGGCTGCCCCCACCACGTCAGCAGGGGCAGCTTAGAGCTATGGGTCGGGGCCCTCCTGACCCCTCGAGGGACTGCTGAACCAGGGGGTGGGACCACGGTACCAGGACGACTGGATATCAAAAGAATGAAGTTGAGTCCCTACCTCACACCATATACAAAAATCAATTAAAAATGGATTAACCACCTAAATATAAGGCCTAACGCTATAAGACGCTAAGAAGAGGACACAGGAGTACATCTTCAGGACCCTGGATTTGGCCATGGATTCCCAGATAGGACACCAAAAACACGAGCAACAAAAGAAAAATTAAACTGTGCCTCATCGAAACGTAAAACGTTTGTTCAGTAAAGGACACTGGGAAGAAAGTGAAAAGACAACATGGAGAATGGGAGAGAGTATTTGCAAATCACGTTTCTGACGAAGACCTAGCATCCAAAGCGCACACGGAGGTTCACAGCTCGATGACAGAGAGACGGACAAATCAGCTTTTAAACGGGCGAAGGACTCGAACACACATTTCTCCCAGGCTGAGGTAAAACAGCCAAGAAGCTCTCGAAAGATGCCCAACATTCTCAGTCATGTGCATGTCACTGGAACGCACATGCAAACCGAGACACCGCCCCACAGCCGCTAGGATGGCTACAGGTTTTACAAGGAAAAAACACCAGGAAAATTGCAAGTGCTGGCGGATGTGGGAAAGGAGAGCCCTCTTGCATTGCTGCTCAGAGTGTAAAAGTGGACAGTTTCTCTGGAAATAGCCTGACGGCTCCTCAGAAAGCGGAGCAGAGACTCACCCTGTGACCCGGCAATCCCACTCCCGGGCACGTGCCCCAAGTAGGCAGAGCAGGGTCACACCAAATCCCACCCACAGTGTTCACAGCGACATCAGCACAACAACCAGAAAACGGAAATCAGCCTGAGTGCGCCAGCGGACGGGCAGCTAAGCCACCTGTGGCTCATCCACGCAACGGAGCGGCCCCCAGCCTTAACGGGGGGGGGGTGCAGACACCTGCTACAGCACGAGGGGCCCCCGGCCTGAACGGGGGGGGGCGATGTGCGGACACCTGCTACAGCACGAGGGGCCCCCAGCCTGAACGGGGGGGGCATATGCGGACACCTGCTACAGCACGAGGGGCCCCCGGCCTGAACGGGGGGGTGCAGACACCTGCTACAGCACGAGGGGCCCCCGGCCTGAACGGGGGGGGTGGGGGTGCAGACACCTGCTACAGCACGAGGGGCCCCCAGCCTGAATGGGGGGGAGCATATGCGGACACCTGCTACAGCACGAGGGGCCCCCGGCCTGAACGGTGGGGGGGCATATGCAGACACCTGCTACAGCATGAGGGGCCCCTGGCCTGAACGGGGGGGGGGCATATGCGGACACCTGCTACAGCACGAGGGGCCCCTGGCCTGAACAGAGGGGGGGATGTGCAGACACCTGCTAAAGCACGAGGGGCCCCAGCCACCCAAGGCCACATACACAGGCCTGCATTCACGTGGAACGCACACCCAGAGGACCTGCCACTGGAGCCAAGGGCCGGGGGAGAGGTAGGGGCAGTGACTGCGGAGAGGGCCTGGGGTCTCCTTTTGGACCCGGGTGGAGGCCATGCTTGCACAACAGTATGGAGGTACTAAACGCCAATGAAGGCTCACTTCAAGATAGTTCGTTGTATGTTATGGGAATCTTATCTCAATCAAAAGACAAGGCACGTGCCTCGTGACTGGGGCCCCCTGTCCCCACCGCCACTGACCCCGTCCTCGCTAAGGCTGGCCAAGCGCCCGTTCTGCCTGTGGCAGCAGCAGGGACCCTACATGGACCTTTCTGCAACAGCCCTACGGTAACGGGAGGGTCCCCACTCGCCTGCCGTGCAAGAGCAGACGAGTGCCCAGACCCCAGGTGTCTCCTCACTGTGTCCCCTCGTCCCCTGGCCAGAGTCAGCCACCGCCACTCCGGGCCCCTCGATGGAACACCGCCTGCCACGGCCGCCATGTGCCACGGTCCCAGGAGCCGCAAAGCCGCTGGCACACGTCTTTGGACATACGAAGTTCACTCTTCATCTCGGAACAAGCCCCAAACGAAGTTCGGACAGGTGTAAAAGACAAAGCCATCGGAAGCAGACAGCGAGAGTCTATTGATCTGCTCTTGGGATGCAAAGTGACTCTCTAAACAAGCAAAGAATTGCAAAGCAAATCAGAGAGAACACGGAGGGACTGAAAGAGGGCTCCCCTCCGAGAAAGCCAACTGCGGAAAACACTTCTAGCAAGTACGGGAGCCTTCGCCCTCCCACAGGAACCCTGCATGAAGGGCATTTCCCCGGTGGAAGAACAGGGCAGAGCCCGAAGGGGCCCAGGGCTACGGAGAAACATGCCCCACCCCATGGACCACCCAGAAAGGGGAGCTAGAATCACGTTACCGCATCAGTTACCCGGCAAAGTCACCAAACCAGACACGCTGAACTGGTGACGCTGCAGGTGGGGGGGCACAGTGAGGACGGCAAACAGCCAGAGCAGCACTGGTCTGCCTCCACAGCCTCCCCGCCCCACAAGAGCCCCTCGTCCTCCTGCCCGCAGCTCCCGGCAACCCACAAGGAGGAAAAGCCACTCCCCCAGCCCCTTCCCCCTGGGCTGGTGCACCCATCTGACTCCTCTGCTCCCTCCCTCCCAGCCCTCGACAACCCTGCCTTCCACAGAAGGGGCGCTGCACCCTGGGCCCTGGGCCAGCTGGCCTCAGTTTGCTTCTCCATCAGAGACCACACCAGTGGGAGCCCCCATCGCCCACACCCACCGGGAGCCATGCACTGTGAGTGAGAGGCAGAGCCCTGCAGGCATTCAGGAACCAATGGGACTAGAAACTGGACCCAGAATCCACACCCTGTGTCCACACTCCAGGTCCACGCTTCTTGTCTACACCCTAGGTCTACACCCCGATTCCACATCCTGCATCCACACCCCACGTCCACACATACTCCTGCCTGGCGCGGCCACGGGTATCCCAGGGACACACAAGGAGCCAACCCAGCACACGGGATGTCTGAGGTCAGAATATCAAACTCAGCCCCACAGACTGGGGCCCCTTCAACAGGTCAGGGGTCAGGTGCACAGAGGCCCGCAGAGGGAACGGCGGCTGAGTTCTAGGCCGGGCGAAGGGAGGGAAATCAGCATGCCTGAACCACCACCCCCCCAAACACCCCTGCTGGTCCCACATGCATGACAGGTGGGGAAGCTGAGGCCCAGGGTCAAGAGGCGTGCATGCCGACACCCCTCCCAGCCCTGGGCGCCCCTTCTAGACGCGAGCACTGGGGCGTGCAGGGAGGCCAGGCTAAAAGGGAGAAAGAGTGGTGGGGGCGTGGGTCCCTCATTCTGCTCAGGACACCTCAGGGCCGCCCCTCACCCGGGAGGGCCACCCAGGGCCTGATGCCAGCAGCTCCCCCACAACCAGTGTGTGTCACCACCCCGACAAGGGCCACCGGACGTGTGGAAACCAAGGTCCCAGGAGCAGCCCCCTGGCTGTGCTGTGTGCGAGGACAGACCTCCTGACTCTCCGTGTCCCGGGGTCCGAGGACCCCGCGGTTCAGTGTGACCTTCTAGGCGGAGGGCCCTCAACCACAGTGGCCCCTCCACGCACACTGGGAGGGCCTTTTACTGAAACCGCTCATTTATGTTATTACCCCAAAGTTAAGGCTTTCCCAGCGCCTCCCGAGAAATTACTTGGGAAATCACCCAAAAGTCTAAGAGAACAACAGTCACGGGAAAGTCATAAACATTCTCCCTGCCCTAAAGCCAGCAGCAAGGCGCCGGCGTCCAGAGGAGACGCGCGGGGCCCACACCCTGGGCGTGCCCGTCGGGCCCCGTTGGGCCCAGAAGTGCCCAATGTCCCACGTGCCGCGGGAGCGTCAGCGAGCAGTACCTCGCAGACAAAGCGAGGTAAGCACACCTCAGGAACGTGACCGGGCAGGTGGTCAGACAGAATCCCAAAGGCACCTGTGTCTGAGGGCGGCGCCACACCACGCCCTCCACAGGAGCCCCAGCAAGGGCCACCTCAACCTGAGCACCACCCTTGCCGATTGAGAGATCAGCCCCCTGTGGAGACCACAACTGGGTCAGGACAAGAGCTGGGCCCCCAAGCGTGTCCCCGGACAGAGGGAAGGACATGGGGCTCATCCGCCTGTCTCAGCAGGGCACCTGAGGCCTCGCCCGTCCTTGCCCCGTGGGTGTTCAGGCCGGGAGGGCCCAGAGAAACAGCCGCTCGGCCTTCTCCATCACAGGTGGACGTGGGGAGCAGGCCCCAGAGCCGCCCCACACTCCAGGCCCAAGCAGGGGTTCAGAGCTACCGGCTGAGGTCCAGGGACAGAACCAGGACAAGGGGCGCAGACAGACTAAGAGCCAGCCTGCCTGTCCTGTCCCCTCATCGCCACATCTGTATAAGGCAGTCAGCACAGAGACGGTGACCCGAGGGCTGGGAACCAAGTGAGAGCAGCTGTGGTGCCTGGGGTGGCAGGAAGAGGACAGAGAGGGATAGAGAGGGGAGGAGACGGGGCGAGGGGGAGAAAGGGAAAGGGGAAGGAAGGGGAGAGACAGGGGAAGGGGAGGGGAAGGAAGAAGGGAGGGAGGGGGAGGGAACAGAGGGAGGGGGAGGATAAGCAGGGAGCAGGACAGAGAGATGGAAGGAAAGAGGAAGAAGGCGAGCGTGGCAGGGAACTGGGGCTGATGGAGCAGGGCAGGGGCGGGAGGGGCACCGCAGGGCCCCCCAGGAGGTCAGCTCTATCACACAGGCGCAGCCTCAGCAGCAGGGACAGAGGCCAAACAATGGCGGCATTTGTCTGTTGAACTCTGGTGAGAGCAGCAGCCCCGTGGAGGGCAGGCAGCACAGCTCCAGCGGCCCTGGTGGGAGGCCACGGCCACCCCAGGTCGGGGGCAGCAGGTGGGAGTGCAGGCCCTGCTGACCCGGCCCTCCCTCCGGAGGACAGCCCAGCTTCCCCAGACCCCAGAAGACAGGATCAGCGAGCGACTGACTTCCCACAAAGTGCAGGCCCCTGGGGCCCCAGGCTGGCCGCGCCGTGACCGCAGCACAGAGCATGGACCCAGGCCTCACGCCTAAAGGAGTGGAGACCCGAGTGGGCCGTCAGCGCGGTGAGACGCCCAGAGTGCATCCCGGACACAGACCGAGGCCCCGCACACCATGGGCCACGGGCCACAGGCCACGGCAGAGACGGCCACTCCGGGCATGCAGCCACAAAAGCCTGAGAGTCAGGGAAGTGGACTTGTCCCCACGTGCACGCCTCGGGCACACACGCTGCTCAGTGCTCAGTGTGGCCAGGGTGCTGCGAGGCTGCCTTTAAAAGAACAAAGTACATGCCGACATGGATCCCGGAGTGGAAAACACACAGTAGAGAACAAGGTGGGCACGAGGCCTCCTAGCAGAGAACCCACGACAAAACTGCGCTGTGTGCGTGCGTGTGCATGTGTGAGAGTGTGTACTGCGTGTGTACCTGTGTGTGCATGTATGCACACATACGTGTGCGTGCGTGCATGGATGTGTGCGTGTGTGCTACATGTGCGTACGTGTGTGTGTACACGCATGTGTGTCTGAGCTCCTTTAACCACGGGCTCGGAAGGTGAGACCTGTGGGGCGAGGTCATGTTTTCAGGGTCGCATGACCAGTGGGGCTGGGGGCTGGTCTGAGCCCCCAGTGACCTGGCATCTGGCACTGAGCCAACCCCACAAAGGCTACAGCTAATGTAAGTGCCATGAGCCCAGTCGGTAGCAAGACATCGGGTGGAGTGGGGGGAGACAAAACACTGAAGAAACTGGCCAAGCAGGAGGGAGCTGTGGTGGGGAGACCACAGCACGAGGGACCTGGAGGGGGGGACCGCAGCACGAGGGACCTGAAGGGGGGACCGCAGCACAAGGGACCTGAAGGGGGGACCGCAGCACAAGGGAGCTGGAGGGGTGGGGGGACCGCAGCACGAGGGACTGGGGGGGGACCGTTGCCTTGCAGAGGCAGCATACGCTGGTCACAGGCGCCACCACAGCCTGTCTGGCAGGGGACTCCGGGCTCACAGCTCCTGGCTCCTTGGGCAGGAGCCACACGCACCCTTGGAGCTGCGAGTCGTGTCCCCCACCCCCCACCCCCCGCCCCGTGGCAACAAGGCCTGGGGGCCCCTGGAGATAGCGGCTCCTCTCCTCTAAGGTCATCCCTGGGAATCTCCGCTCCGCCCTCCAGCCAGGCAGGGCTTTCTGGAACCCCAGGGCAGGACCCTGCCCGCAGAGCTTTCCAGGGCCCAGCCTCCCGCCCGGCCTGGACACCCCACACCTCACTGTTCATGTTGGGAAGTATGTCCTGAATCCGCAATTAAATGGCATCGTGGCTTTTCCTATTATTATTGTCAAGAGCATTGATTTAACATAAACCACAGCTTCTATAACCCTGTTCTGACATTTATTTATGTTTTAAGTTCTAGGAGGAACCTCAGAAAAAAATAGAAAAGGAAGCAGCCCCTTCCAGTTGCAGAGGGGAGGGATGGGCACCGCCTGCCCTCCAGGGTCCCAGGAGCTGAGTGGTGGCAGCCGGGTCCATCAGAGTAGCAGGCCCCGCGGGACACCCCCTCCTGACGGCTCCGCGTGTGCCCGGAGCTATTCTCGGGGCAGGAGTTCCGCACCTGCATACCTACTGTAAGGCAAAGCGTAGGAAGGCTCACAAGCTTAGTGTGCACGGTGGGCCATCCCTGATGACTTGAGGGAGCAAAACTCAGGAGCAGCGACCCTCCCGCCAGGAGGTGGGACATCCAGGCTCTGCTGCTCTCCCACAGCTGAACGTCCCGTCCCGTGGCCACGAAACCCCCAGGCGGCACGCGTATTCGAGACTCGACGCTAAGGCCCGCGCGCGCGAACCGCACCCCGGGGCAGCGCCACGCCGGTTTTCTCTCTCCTCTCCTCTGTGCCTTCCTAAGCCACCGGAAACGCGCGAGTCTTCCCTTGGTAAAGGCCCCAACGTCCTGCTTTCTTCCGAAGGTTGGAATGGCTTCCAAGTGCCCCTCTGTAGCTCACCTCCTCCCATCTTTCCCAGGCCCTGGTGCCGCATGGAGAAGGCCACCTGAGCTGTCCACCCTGCGGGGAGCCTGCTGCAGGGGAGAGGCTGGGCCGGCGGGAGGCAACAGGGGCGGCAGGCAGACACTGAGAGAGCGGCCAGGGAGCACGGAAGGCACGGTGGGGGTGCCCTCCTCGCCAATCACTGGCCACGGTGATTCCCTCCCTCTTTCTGCGCTCTTCCTCACCAACATCACCCCTGCCTTCGGGCTGCCCCACTCCCCCCATTCCTGCCCTGCCGGTCACTGGAGGACGCCCAGACACACTTCACATGGAGCAGCCATGGGGACACATGGGGACAACTCGGTCATCACTCAGCTTCGACGCAGTCACTGGCCACGTGTCAGACTCAGGATGGTCCCTGAGACTAACTGTGCCAACAACAGCTAAATCTCCAAGCACCAGCCACTGGCCCAGGCACCACGTAAGCTTCTCCATGAGACAGGAAAAGTCATAGTGTGGGAAGTGACGTGCCCCACGTCACACACAGGGAGCAGCCCTTCCTGAACATGGGCACAGGTGACATATGCGGGCCCACCCAGGATTCCGCTGGCCAGCCACCGTCCATCCAGTTTGCTGATTCCACCCTGAGAGCCTCAGGCCCCACGTGCAAGGGAGACTGAGGCCCAGAGAGGCCTGAGCTTGCCAGGACCCCATGGGAAGTGGGTTGGGATGGGCACACTAGGCCCCGGAGCCTCTGCAGCCTCTACCCACTGTGCAGGGGGAGCAGAGGAGGCGCTGTGACAGGGTGGGATACAGAGAGGACCAGGCCCCCGATGCAGCCGGGCTCCCAGAGAACGAGTCACAAAGAGGACTGGAAAGAAAACGGAAGGAACGGCGGGCCCGGCCCGGCCAGGAGAGCCTGCCCCCCTGCACACATGCACGGGGTGATGGGACACCGACCATGGCCCAGGCCTCGCTCCCTCCTGGGGGGTAGACAGTCTGGGACCTGGTGCCCTCGGACCCCCAAGGGCCACACAGACTGTGTAGCTCCCACCTGGCCCTTGTGAGGATCTGGCCACAGAGCAATGATGGGGCTCCGGGGACCCAGGTGAAATCTGCCTGCTGAGTCCAACACACAGATTCATGGGGAAAAAATGCCATTATTGTCGGAAGCCACTAGGCTTTGGGGTGACCATTACACACCCACAGATAACCAGGACTACAAGGAGGAACTGCGTGCTCAGAAGAGATGAAAACAGGCTCTGAAACACAAAAACAACTGTTCTCCCAGCCCTTCTGGCGGGACAGGTGAGTTCCAGAGGGGCTGCGAGTATAACCACAGCACCGTGTCTGGCACACGGCATAGTCTTATGAGGACGGCTTCCTGCCTGTCATAGCCACTATTCTCATCACCATCTTGTCATCATCACCCCCCTCCTCAACACCACCATTGTAATCATTGTCACCATCCTCGTCACCATCATCGTCACCACCATCACCACCATTGTAATCATCGTCATCATCGTCACCACCATCACCATTATAATCATCCCCACCATCCTCATCACCATCCGCATCACCACCATCACCACCATCCTTGTCACCTCATCACCATCATTGTCATCATCACCCCCCTCCTCAACACCACTACTGTAATCATCATCACCATCCTCGTCACCATCGTCGTCACCACCATCACCATTATAATCATCACCACCATCCTCGTCACCATCTGCATCACCACCATCACCACCATCCTTGTCACCTCATCACCATCATTGTCATCATCACCCCCCTCCTCAACACCACCACTGTAATCATCACCACCATGCTCGTCACCATCATTGTCACCACCATCACCATTATAATCATCACCACCATCCTCGTCACCATCCTTGTCACCTCATCACCATCATCACTGTCACCATCATAACCACCCTCATCTTCACTATCCTCATCATCACCCTCATCACCATCCTCATCACCACCATCATCACCATCATCACCATTACCATCATCATTATCATCATCACCATCCTCACCATCACTGCCATCACCACCATCATCACCGCCATCCTCACCATCACCATCATCACCATCACCATCACCACCATCATCACCACCATCACCCTCATCATCTTCACCATCACCATCACCATCAAAACCGCCATCATTGTCACCCAAGGACCCAAGCCCCTCATGTGAACTTAACTGAAACAATGCACTTCTAAGGGTTTCCTTCTTAAAACCTTACTCCTAAAGCATTTAAAAGCACAAAACCACACCCGCAGGTGTAGTTTAGCTAGGTGTTTGGTGGCGAGAACCAAGTAGGTCACACAGACTCATGGCTCTAATCAACCTCAGGGCTGCCTCTGGGCCCCAAAGGAACCTGGCCCTTCTCACACCCCACAGAGATGCAGCCAAGTGGAACTCCTCCCCATGGCTCTCCAAGGGTGCCCTGCCACCAGCCTCATGGATGCAAGGATCCAAATAATTCCAAACAATGAAGAGCGGCACCAGGAGTGAAAAATACCAAGTACTCGAACCAATAACTGCTTTCTGCAGAGTCCTATGTGCCTCAGGGAAACCTCAGTCCACATGCGGACCGTATATCAAGGATGTAG